>JAADXJ010000037.1:0-59067 GCA_023337735.1 Pythium biforme | reverse complement strand
TCAGCAGTTTTAGTAGATAGACTCGATACTTGCTCCGTCAAAGCCACCTTCTCCGCGACCAGATCCGACTCGCTCGCCGTCAACATCGACACCTGCTCACTCAAACGCGCCTTCTCCTCCATCAGACGCGCCTTCTCTTCGCTTACAGCAGCACAGTCTTGCTCCGACGAACGCCACTGCTCCGTCAGACTACATACTTGAGCTTGAGTAGTGAGGAGTTCTTGGTGCAGGGCGGTGAGTTCAAGTTGGTGTTTGGCTTCTTGCTGACGTGAGTGACGGGTGATTTCGCTGATTTCGATGTCACTCTCGGTGACTTGTAGTAGCTGTTCCTGGTGACGCCGAGTTGCTTTGGCCAGTTCGGTCTCAAGCTCTTCGCAATGACTTCTCAATTTGCTCACTGTGAGGGTTGATGTCTCCACTAGATTGTGCTGTGAACGGAGTTGGAGTTCCAAGAGACGATGCCTCTGGTCGATCATGGGCCACGTCGCCTTGATACGCTCCGTCAAACCGTATAGCTGCACAAGCGCAAGCACCACAGGCTCATCGATAGAAATGGACGATGGCACCTTTCCAGTCGAAAGCAGAGTATCGCGCCACATTTCTGGTTGAGTGAGCTGGGACTGGAAACTTGTAAGTTGATCGTTGATCGGCTCGGCAGCGTTGATCAATGCCATCGTGACGGGCGCACACAGTTGATCACACACACGCCTGACGATATGTAAGCAGAAAACAGTCAGCAGGGCTTCGACGCGTTCATACAACGCGACCTTCCGTTGGAGGTATCCGTCGAACTCGTTCTCATCTGACAGCGAATCGCTGTCGACCGACCACCCAGAGATTGCTGTTCGGAACTCTTCGAGGCGGTGGCACATAACTACAAAGCATCGATCGACGTACTTGAGGAGTTGGCGCTCTGTCGCTGTCGAGGACGTCAATCGGTCGACCGTTGAAATGGAATTCTTGACTTCTACCGGATCTCGATCGTTGTGTACGCGCAATCTTCGATCGGTTGGTCCAAGGTATTTGCGTGCCAAATCGATGACATCCACACACCTCATAGTTCTGGCTTGTACCTGCTGCTTGTACTTGGATATTGCTGCAGTGAGTTTGTGACGGTGCTCTTGTAGCCTCTCCTGTCGAACTGGTGGCATGTATTCTCGTTTGTGCTTCTCTTCAAAAGCTTCCACTACCGCGGCGGCAGCATCGATACTCTGTTGCAATTCTCGGTCGAGCTCGAAGTCATTCACACCAGTGAGCTCAAGCCTTAGATTCGATGGCTTGGTCATCGGTGAGGCAGAGTCCTGCTTTGTGGATCGATTGGGTGAATCGAATGGTGACAGACAGATCTCCATTGCCTGGGCAAGTGTCATAACGTCATCATGATCTTCATTTGCTGATGTTGCAAGTAGCTCCAAGGGATTGAGCGTGCTGAATAGCTGTGCTAGTGGGTCGACAACCGGAAGGTCAAACGTCAGTTGATCTGCATCGTGCCCTTCGCTTTCAATTCGGCCATTGAACAGCACCGTGTCTACAACCGACAGACAGAGAGTATTGAGCGTGGATGCGTTGTCACTTCTGTGCGATCGTTTCTTTCGCAAGGGACACCACCGCGATCTCTGCGAGTCAACAGAGGCGGCAATTTCTTGCAATGACGAGGTACCTCGAGTCTCCTCCTTACTTTTCGGTGATTCATCTTGCTCTTGCGGGCTAGTGCGTTCATTGTGTGTTTGAAGAGGCAAGAAGGTGGCCATGACGGAAGGATAGGTAACTGCACCTATTCTCCATCTCTCGAAAGCTCGCACTGTCCTCTGAAACACGAGACGACGTCGAACTGCAACGAGGTTCAAAAGGAGTGATTGCCTTCGAATCGACATGGTCACTTGCTCATCTTGGGTCGCTTGACGTTGATTTTCAGCGTCCCGTAAACAAGCCACCTCTTGTTGTTGCTGCTGGAGCTCTTTGTCTTTTTTCTTCAGCTGTAACTTAAGCTTCGCAATCTCGCGCTCCATCTTTGCTTTGTCTGCCTCATTGAACTTGATGGTTGGATATTGGGGGCTACCACCAGAAATTTCGCACTCTGGCCCAACAGCTTTAGTGAAACTCACGACCGATGGATCAGAATCCCAGATGGATTTTTCTTGGGTAAACGAAGCCAGAGGCGCTCCAGTGTGATCCGGGATATCACAACGATATACTGTCTGATCGACTTGGACCGGCACCTGATGAGGCTGTCGCGACGAGTCGGCAAGAAAAAAAGGCGGTGGTGCCTTCGACGTATGCTGTAGCTTCGATTTTAGCTCTGAAATCTCGCGCCGTAGCTCTTGAACCAACTCCAGGCTGTTTTCGGTGTTGATCTTGACCGTGTTCACAACGTTCTTGGCGCGTTCGATGTACTTCAACGTACTTAGCGTCTCTTCATAGTGAAAGCAGCACGGACTGATCGCTGCGAGCATCACAGTTTTGGCGTTGCCACCAAGGCTTTCTTTCAGCAACCGAGTGAGCACCGAGTTTCGATACGGCACAAAGGCAGATGTTTGGCTGGTCGAGTGAACGCCACCGCTCGAGGTGCTAGCTCCCAGTACCGACGATCGCTTCGAGAGAGCACTGATCACGTCCGCCAACGTAGACAGTGATCGATTAATGCTACCGGCCTCTTTCAATCGCTGACCACTTGCGCCCGAGATATCTGCTCGCTCGCTGCCCGCAAGATCCACGAGGCAAATTTTGCTCTTCTTCGCGAACATCGTCAACCCAACATTACTTCCTGCTCCATCCGTAGCCGGATCTGCCATCCATGATGTAGTCGTCAACGAGGCTGCACTGATTCGGACGCTTGGGCTTTGCTGCTTGACGTACAGCGTCAAAATGGCGTGAGACCGAGATGAGCGCTGGTTTAGATTGGTCGCAGCGACTGATCGCACACGATTGCCTTCGTCAATCAGCGCCTTGACATCTTCAAAGCTTGTCACACTACGATATTTCGCATTTTCTACGAACACGCCATCTTCCGGGTTCTCGCGCACCTTCAATGCCTCCTTCCCAGTCACAACAGCCCCAGCGAGTAAGTCGTACACGTGCTCATGGTATACTTCGACATAGCTCACTTGAACAGAGAAGCGGCAGCTTTGCCCGGCAGCTTGAGCGAGTGTGCGAGTATGCTCGATCTTGTCGAACAGACCACGACATATTCGAGGGATGACGCCTTGTCGAGGATGCGATCCAAGCGGTAATTCCTGTGAAGGGGGAGGAGGCGGGGCGCTGGAACGCAATTCAGCGGAATCTCCCATCATAGTGAAGGTCTTGCCAGCGCTCGTCTGTCCGTACGCGAAAATCGAACAGTTGTAACCTTGCCACGCCGACTCGATGGCAAACGTCCCGAGTTCCTCGTAGATTGTACTCTGCGTAGCGAAAGACCGACCCGGTGATCGATCGTACGACCAGAAACTGAAGTCAAAGTTGAAGTCGTGGGAGAACTGGGTGGCATGGTTCCTCATTGCCGCACCTTCATCGGCCCCATCAGGACTAGGTGAAGTCGATAGCGAGAGGGGATTCACGATCCGCGTCCAGTTACCCGTGCTCGAAGTTTGCACGCCCATGTCGATGATGCGCCGGTATCCCGACTTGCGCTCTGAGGCGAACATCGGCCGCACACGGACGGCCGTGATAATGTGGTTGTCGCTAGATGCGAAAACCGTACTGCAGGCCGAGCTGCCAGCATCGTCTGGCGCGTCATGGTCGCCGATACTGTCGCCATCGCCATCCAGTTGCAGTTCACCTTGGTTTCCATCATTACCATAGAAATCTTCATGCCGACTGGCGTAGGTTGAGGAGTGCGAAGTAGATCGTGACACGGCAGCAGTACTCCGAGAACGACTAATCGCACCTGCTGTTCTTAACGCAGACGAAGCACCTTGAAGCCGACTTGACGAGAGGTGCGCCGACGTCAAACTAGGTTGGCGTGTTGACCGGGTCGATGGAAACGTGGGGTCTGGCGCTCGACTGAGCCGTGACGCCGTGGGGACAGGGATTCGGGTCGCGCTCGGCGGCAGTAGGGTCGGTTCTCTTCTTGGCATCGGCGCCAGCGGGACCGGAGGCACCGCAGCCGAAGCGCCTGATGCTGTCCCGTTCACACACGCATTTGCAGGTTCCGAGGTCGACAGACTGCGAGGGCGGTAGCGACTGCTGTCGGCGCGTCCGTTGAACATCGCGAATCGCGATCGTCCCGGTACGTCGGCCTCTCGATCTTCGCTGGTGGGCTCCAGCGCGCGATGATTTCAAGGCAATTGTATCAAACGATAGCGCTGGGGATTCTCTCGCCTGCTCACTATATCGGTCGGCCATCAAGTCACGTCGAGGCACCATAGCGGATCCCACGCCGGACGTTTCCCCTCGGCCCCATTATTCCCGCGGTTTTTTCCTGAAACTTCTTCTCAGAGGAAACGGCTAAGGTAGCACTACTATGGATCTGCTTTTACTGACCCCAGGAGGGAGTATTAATCCAAGAGTTTTCCCGCCAAAACATTTTCAGTAAATTTTGAGATTCGGTCTCCGCTCGGAATAGAAATGGGAGATCGCGAACCGAAGATGGCCCGCGTCGCCCTCTTTCCCATAGGATCTTTGCTTGAAGCTGACCGTTGGGTAAACATAGAATGGCTTTGCGAACCACTCGAAGTGTGGCGTGGGAGTCAAGATAAGAAAATGCGACGGGGGCGGTGGCCTTCTGGATCGGAAACGCTACGTAATTGAGTGGAGCTTCTCGCGCGCCGCTAAAGATGACTCGCATGGCTACGTATCTTAGCTCCATTTGGAGCACTTAGGAGAAGTTGCTGGAGCAACACAGGACTCCAGATAGAGCAGTGGCTGACCCCTCGTGGTATTCAGGAGCAACCAAGACAGCATTCTCCGATTCGCCTTCGCCAGCTCCCAGCAGACTCACCCCCCCCATCACCACGATGCCCGGCGAGAAGGCTCTTTTCCGCAGCGTGGAGCAGGATGACCACTACTCGGACGACGTGTCGCTCACGACCGACGCGCCCGTGGACCGCAAGTCCATGGTGCGCGAGGCCTACGCCGAGTTCCTCGGCACGATGATCCTTGTGCTCGTGGGCGACGGCGTCGTGTGCCAGACCGTGCTCTCGCAGGGCATCGAGGCCAGCCGCGCGGCTAAGCACGAAAGGAACATGGACGGCACCAACTTTGCCGGCGACTGGGGTACCATCTCGTTCGGCTTTGGCATCGCGCTCATGATGGGTCTCTACGTGTCGGCCGGCGTGAGTGGCGGCCACTTGAACCCGGCCGTGACCGTCGCGATGTGCCGCCACGGCCGCCTCCCATGGAAGAAGGCGCCGTACTACATCGGCGCGCAGTTCGCCGGCGCGTTCGTTGGCGCAATGATCGTGTTCTTCGGCTACTACGCCGGCCTCAAGGAGCTCAACATGTGGGACCAGAGCACGGCCGGCATCTTCGCGACGTACCCGAAGGACCACGAAGGTCTCATGGCCGGCTTTCTGGATGAAATCATCGGCAGTTTCTTGCTTCTTCTGGGCATCTTCGCCGTCACTGACAAGTTTAACAACGAAGCGGACAACGGCATGAAGCCCGTCGTGATCGGCATCATGCTAACGGGTATCGCGCTCTCGTTCGGCTACAACACCGGCTTCGCTCTTAACCCGGCGCGTGACTTCTCGCCGCGTGTGTTCACCGCGATGGCCGGCTGGGGATTCAAGGTGTTCACGTACGGCAACGGCTACTTCTGGGTTCCCTGCATCGCGCCGTTTTTCGGCGCCCTCGCTGGCTCGGAAGCATACACGTTCCTCATTGCCCGCCACCACCCCGCCACATTCGTGTCGTCGTCGGACCAGGCGTAAATCACCTTGAGGCCACCGACGAGGCAGCGCCATCTGTCCCCACCTGATCCATGCATATCCACCACGCTCTTCTCACCCTATACGATATTTAATTCAACACGAGGGATGGACACACTTGTGTTTTGAGTATGCCATTCAAACCACGATACTAAAGGGTCGCGGGCGACACCCACATCAGATCACCTCTGACTCCACATGCTGCGGCGAGTCGTCCTGGTTCCCGTCCGTCTGGTCCTCGCCATTCGCTTCTTCAGCGTATTCGGCGGCGAGAAGAGAGCGTGAGGACGCGAGACGTTGCTCGTCCCCAGTGGCGACATTCGCGGCGGACTGCGCGATAAAGTGCAAGTGGCGATCTTCGTTAGCGCGATCTGGTGACGTGCACAGTGGAGGATGGTTAGAATGGCTGTAGCGGAGGCACAATAGACTGCTGTGGAAGCCGTACCTTGCTCCCACTTCGAGACTAGGTGCATCACAAACTCGGACACGTCCTGCAAGCGCTTGTGGATCACTCTAGAAGGGGTTCTCCGCAGCTCGTCCAAAAGCGGCTGAAGCTCCGATCGCGCCATGCTGATCTTCTGCTCGTCCGCCAAGACCTCTTTGGTCAGAGCTGAGTTGCTAACGAACGGAGCTCCTGCGACCGTGACGGTGTGGGTTCCCACTGCTGGCATCGATACCCCGACATGATCTGGATCACCATCACCAACATCGTGTGAGGATTAAAGTGGGGCTTGAGCATGGAAGAATACAAACCACTCATTCTCACCTTGAGACGAGGAGCAAGCCATATCAAAATCTGCAGCAACATCCACACGAGAGGTTCAGGTCACAAACACTATTCACGTAGCGAAGACCATTGGACGACGTCCGTACCGGCGGTGCCGTACTCGGCTTGGAGTTCATGGGCTCGTGCAGCGACGTCGTCGATGGGGCCGAGCAGCATCTCGTCCGGCACAGAGCTGTTGTTGCTGTAGCAGTTGAAGATCTCGTCGCTGATGCGGTGATTGTGCTGTGAAATCTGCGGCCAGGAAAAGGTGTGTCAGCACCAGCAAACCGTCATCGAATGACGATAACGCCACAACAAGGGCGGACCTGGTTGCGCACGCGAATGAACCAGCGCACTTGGTTGTCTTCGGTCTTCTCGTACACGACGTCCGCTGTGATACGCGCCGTGCAACCCGTGAAACGGTTGTGGAGATGCGCTCGCACGCCCGTGCCTCGCGACGGCTGGATACACCCGTGTGTACACCAGTACGCCATGGTCGCGTACTGGAACGAGTCGGGCACGGGCAGGTTCTTGAATCGATTCTTGCTGTTCCACGACGCCGTGGAGCAGGAGCTTCTTCTCCGGTACAGCGTCTTTGTCTGTACCATGTACTCGGTCCACGCGCGGATAAAGTCGTCCCACGTCGCGAATGTCGCGGGTTCCAATGGTGCCACGCGCGTGACGATGCCCTCACCCGTGCGGGACTTCTTGGCCATGTCTTCTCGCCACTTGAAATTCTTCGTTCGCCGCTTCTTCACGAGCAACGCGTCTTCGGCTGACGTCGCCGTGCTGATGTTGGCCGAGTTGGTCACGTCGGCCATCACACTGGAGGTGTCAACCGTAGGAATTTCAGCGACTGTCGCCGCCGCCGACTCACCGTGGGGGTCGATCTCGCCTTCTACCATGGGCACAGCCATGGGATCTGTTGGTGCCGTGGCACCCGCCATGAGCGGCGCCATGCCTCGCTGCGTATTCGGGTCGTCTGCTCGTGGTGTTGGAACAGCAGTGCGACGCTTCATCGTCGCACGGGCGGCTTAGCGGTGCTCGATCCGCTTCACACCCAAACACTTGGTGTCGCTCTTGACCAATTCGAATCGCGACCCCCACTCATCATAGTCCGTTAAGTTCGCTCTTGGTGGTACCTTTAAATTCGTTAGGTACGCCTGTATCGTATTGAGCAGGGAAGTCAGCCCAGTGAAGTATCGGTCCCTTTCGTTTGTGACATCTGGCTCTGAGGTCCCACGCATGACATCACAGATGTTCTTGTTTGAGCAACGTGCTTCACGCTGGGCGAACGGCCACCTGGGCGTTTGATCTCTTATGACATATGGATGCGCAGTACATTACGTTGTTAGGTGCGGTTCCTTCCCTTTTCTTGTTCAGTTTTGGGAGGGGGGAGGGGAGGGAGGAGCAGACGAGGTCCAGATCCCACCAACTGAAAATGGTGAGTTCCTGATCATCATCGCCGAGCGTTGAGTGTGAGTGCGGGCAAGAGGCGGGCCCGCAGCTGAGGGAACCGGAAGGGAGGCGATCGGGAGAAAGCGACGGAAGCAAGCCCCCGCGACCGAGAGCACTAGATCAATAGGCGCCCGCGATGATGCTCTCGTCGCCCGCGGTCATGGCGCACCCGTCGGGCCTCTGGCTCACGCTGCCCGGCCGCATGTCGACCGAACGCACGGGCGAGATCGCGCAGCGCTGGATGGAGATGGTGCTCGGCGAAAAGTTCACGCAGGGCTTCCCCAAGGTGCTGCTCTCGGGCGAGTGGCTCTGCGCGCTCGCGAACAAGTTGTTCCAGGCGATCGGCATGCGCGACCATAGCTGTGCGTCCAGCAAGACCTCGTGGCCGTCGGCCATGAGCGTCGACTCGGTCGCTGCGATCTCGACCGCGGCCGTCGCCGGAAGCATGGAAGACCCGCGCGCCGACGAAAGACGCTCGTCCGAGCGGATACGCGACAGCAACGACATGTGGCTTCACCAAAAGAAGCTCGCGCGTGACAACGTCGATGAGTACTTGCGGTACGTGCTGTTGCCCGTGGGGAAATCGAGAGCGATGAGTCCAGCCATTGACGTTCTATGTATGTGGTTCATCCAATCAGGGCATGTGAGGCCATCGGTGTGCCCCCACAGGAGATCTTCGATCCCGATGATCTGCTCGAGCTTCGAAACCTCGACAAAGGTGTGTTGTCCATCGAGAGAAAACCAACGGAAGATCCGCTCTGACGCTGATCATATTCATTCTCCAGTATACCGCAACCTGCTCTCGCTCCAGAATGTAGCCGTCTCGATTTCCCACCGCCGCTCGATCGACGCACGCAGCTCGGCCAGCATTTCGCTTCGTGTGAACGTGTCGGACAGCACGCTGCCGTCGTTTATCACCTCGCGGGACTCGGTCTTGTCCATTCGCAGCAGTGCCGACGTCACCAAGGACTACAGTCCGCCATGGGACCGACTACTCACGCAGTACGAGCTGCAGCAACTCAAGAGCGCGAAACTGGAGGACACGAAGACGGATCTGTCGCAGACCCAGGGAATCGGCAAGCTCGCGCACGACACGTGGCGAACAGAGGAGCACATTCGCGCACTGCTGCTTCGTGACGACGGCTCCGCGGATCCCGTCCCTGACAATCTCCACGGCAAACTGTGGCTCCTTGCCTCGGGCGCCTCAACAGAAATGCGGCGGCGGAAGGGCGAGTACGAAAAGTATGTTGCAATGGAGCTTGAAGACACGGACGCGACGCGCCAGATCGACGCCGATTTGCACCGCACGGTGCCCGTCGAAGACAAGGTGACGTGGAGCGAGGAGAAAAGCAAGATGATGCGCCGCGTGCTTGTGGCCTACTCGTTCTTCAACCCGACGCTAGGATACTGCCAAGGGCTGAACTACATCGTGGCGCGGCTGCTCCTGTTCGTAGACGAGGTCGAAGCTTTCTTTTTGCTGACTAAGATGCTGCGACTCGTGCCGGATGACTACTACTCGACTATGGTACGTGGCGCAGCAGAGTCTGTGACCCTATGATGTTGACTTGCCTGTCTCACGATTTTGTGGGATACTGTAGTTGGGTCTCGCCGTGGATCAACACGTGTTTGCAGACTTGGTGCGCATTCACGCACCTGAGATCGTCAAACACCTCGAAGAGCTCGGCGGCTCGGGGATGGAACTGTCTCTGGCGTGTACAGAATGGTTTTTGACCCTCTTCTCTAGTCCGTGTCCCAAGGAAGTCACTGTCCGGATATGGGATCTGATTTTCCTCATTGGAGATGAGGTGCGTTCATGCGTACTCTTGCGACAAGCTTTTTTGCGCAGAGTGCTCAACTGATATCGTGGTCCCTCTCTCTTCTAGATTCTCTTTCGCATCGCGCTTGCTCTCTTAGATCTCGAGAAGCCAAAACTGCTCAAGTGCAACACGTATGGTGACATGCTGCATGGCCTAAACGAGGTACGGTTAGCACGATGGAATAATGGCTGGGGACCCATCAATCAACATCACACTGACGCAAGACCATCATTTGTGACAGATTGGACGCACCAAGATTGACGCAAAGCAGCTCCTCCTAGACGCGCAGAAGAAAGATGTCGTCAGTCGTCTTCGCATCGACGATTTCCGCGCCCATCACCGACTCCAACTCGCGACTGGGATCGCTGTCCAGTCCGTGGAAGAAGCCAATGACCCGTCACAGGAGCAGACTGCAGATTCGAAGGAAGAAGCGAAAGCGAAATTGTTCGGTGCGAAGAAACGACAAGGAGGGCTCTTCAAGGCAGAGAAAAACGCTGGTCGTGCACACAGGTATGGCAAAGCCGTATTTCTAGGACGGATGAGAGAATTGGCCTGACTTCGATTTCCGTTTGCCTTTTTTCCAGGACTTTTGATCGGAATCTGACCGACGATTACGCCGTGTCCCTTCAGAAAGAACATCCGACATTCTCTTGCTACTATGATGGGCGACCACCGCTTGTCTTTGACCAGTACTGGGGATCTGATGCAAGTCAAACGATCTGGGGCCGACGAAACTATCGGCGGATAACAGAAGCCACACCACAGAGAGAACAAAAAGAAGAGCGTCGGCGTCTCCAATCCGATGGGTCGGGTCTGTCCTCGAGTCAGAAGAATTCAGAAGAGAACATCAGTACATCGGCGAGCCGGACCGGATCCGGTCGGGAGCGGAGGAGCAAGAGCATCGCGCTGATTCCTCCGAACAATAAGAGCGCCTCCAGCCCAAACGTGCTGCAGCCGGTCCAGCAAAATCGGAGACCAGTTGAAGACGACATGCAACAGAGCCGTTCGCCCAAAGGGTGGCTTCAGCGTATCGAAGGGTGGCACAAAGACCTGAAGATCCAGAAAGAAAGAAAGAAAATGGAGAAGATGAAGATGAAGCTCGGTCTGGCCGACGGTGAAACCTCCAGCTTGCCGTCTCGAGGAATGGCGAACCGAGAGAGAGGCGTGAACCACACATTTGCGGCACCGACGTGGCGGCACATCGATGAACACGAGCTGCGCGGCAACTCGTTCGACGGTAACCACGTGAGCAAAGGCCGTGTCGAGAAGCGCAGCGAGTCGATGGACGTCAACGTGGAGGCGCGGTCGTATTCGGATCCCTTCCTGTCGCCCAACGACATCCATGGACGCGGTTCGTTCAACGATCCTGCACGAAAGAGCTTGACTGAGGAGATGGACTCGCAGATCAAAATGCGATCGCAAGAGTCGGACAAGTCGGAGTTTGCGCGATCGCGAGGGTCGACCGAGCGCCGGCGTAGTGGCAGCCACCAGCGAGACTCCCAGGGATCGGCTGGCCGAGTCTCCAGCTCGAGCCGCTCATCCAAGCGCGTGCCCAGCGAACCCAAGTCGCAGCGTCGACCCTCGTCGCACATATCCACTTTGGTATCCAATAAACCCGCGCCGCAGTCATCCGCAACGGCGGCACTAACGGCCTTCGACCTGGATGCCACCGACTCCTCCCGACTGAGTTTCGATATGGGTGCGAAGGGCACAGGACCGCCGAACCTGGACGGCTCGGGGGTGTCGAATCGCGGGTCCGTCGGGCGTGCCGCCTCGGCCGATATCGAAGAAGGCAAGCTGCGTGAAGATCTGTACCAGTCGCTCGGCCCGCCGCCGTCCATGCGCCGCAACCAGTCCATGCCCGTGGATGACGGCACGAACATGCACTATCTACAGCAGCAACTGCACAATCAGACCCAGTTTTACGGACGCCACACGGGGCGCAAGATGACGCCCGAGACGGCACGCGTGATCCGCGAGCGCGCGCAGGTGCTCTCGTACATGCAACGCAAAGTCAGCGACGCAAGCAGCCTCGCCGGCAGCTTCCCGCTCACGCCCGGCGAGCGCGGTGATGTGCTGCGCATCAGCGAGAGCTCGAGCGACTCGTCGCGGTTCAGCGAGTTCATGCTGCCGACCACGCGCAGTGCCAAGTCGGTCGCAGCGGCCGCGCCGCCGCCGACCCACGTGCGCAAGAGCTCTTTTTCGTTCTTCGACAAGCTCTCGTCTGACCTTGACGACCTCCACGGATCGTTCATGGACGAGAGCGAGACCCGCGAGAGCTTTGACAGCGCCATCTTCAGCCGCACGTGGTCGCCCTCGAGCGCCCACCACAAGATCCTCGCGGCCACGACCACGACTGACTGAGTGTGATCGAGTGAGTAAAGGTGCTTTGACGTTGTGTGTGTGAACGTGTGAAAGACCCCAGTAGTAAGTAATCCCCATCGTCGTGGTGTTTTTTTTTGGTTGCACGAGCCTGAACATGGAACATGTAAAGTTGTCAAACTGTGGACATGGCTTCACTTTCACAACGTATAGTGACATATATGTCACTCTTTGGTCCATTCAAAGGGGCGGGAAAGTTGACTCGTCAAGCTGCCGGCAACATGGAGGCTGTGGCCGCGTGGGCGCGCGCACTGAAGCTTTGTGTCGCCTCACGCTCCCATGCGCTGGTCGACGACTCAGTCGTGCTGGTCTTTGTGGACGCGCCGCGCGTGTTCCACCCGGCGCAGGCGCTCGTCTACGACACCACGACAAACGACGACGAAGAAGACGAAGAGGAAAGTGACGATGACGACGATCCGCGCGCTCGTGGCGGCCACGTGCCGCTCGTGGTTGCGATGCGTCTGCACCCCACGATCTCTGCGCTGCTGGTCAAGCTCAAGGCCGCGAACGTGCGGTCCGAGTCGATTGACGCGGTCGTCGCGAGTCTTGTGTTCCGCGACCGCGAGACGGCGGTCGCCAACGCGTCGGCGTACGACGCGACGCTGCGCGCCAACGCGCCATTCTTCGCGTCGAAGAGCGTGAACGTGGAAGGTGGCGCGTTGCGCTTCTACGGCGAGAGCCAGCAGAGCGCGTCGCAGGCGCTCGGGCTCGTGACGCGAGCGATCACAGCCAGCAACAAGCGGCTCGCGATCGATCTGCAGCGCCTCATACTGGTCGTCGAGCACCGCGACGGGTACCTTGCCCGCGACTTTTTTGTGTCAAGCGCACCATCTGGCTCGGAAACTCAATCAGTGTTACCGCGGCTCATGTCGATCCAAAAGCGAGAATGGGACAGCGGATCGATCGCGCAGTTGTCCCTGGACGACGCGCTGGAAGCATACGAGGCCGCGTTCAACGAAGAGCAAGAGATAAACGGCGTCGGCGAAGCAATGACCGATGCGCGCTCACTCAAGATCAGCGTGAGATCGGCGTTCGAAGTTCGGGAACAAGCGAGAGGTGTGCGCGCGTCTGCATTCCTAGTGGACGTCGACGAGGCCACTGGTGCTACGATGAATGGTATCCCGCCAGTGGTTTTGTTTTCGCAGTGGGATGGTTTGGAAAACGTACGCTCGCTGATCTGCAAGCCACCGCCGCAATCGGCATCGACGCTGTGCTTCTCAGGTGAAAGAGAGGCGAGCTCGACGGCTCGCCGTACTGGCCCACGCCTTTCACTCGTACTTCTGCGGCACCTGGACCAAGCAATTCAAGAAATTTCCGTTCAAACATGGAAATCGCTCCCTGGTGAGGCGACAATGGCAGAGATCATTCAGGATTTCAAACGATTCTTGCGGAATATCGACCAAGACAATTCTGAAGCGAGTGCCCGTGATGCAGATGACACGACCAACAACACCATCGAGTCGACTGTTTCTCTGGCACTTGACAATGACCAACAGCGTGCGCACAACGCGGCATCGCGAGCGGACATGGATCCAGTCGAAAAGTTGTGGGATTTTGTAGCGAGGAATGCTGATGGAACCGAGATCACGAAGCAGCTCTTACAAGAGTTCATGGTTTTCCTGTCGAACACGCGAATATTCCCAGCACCTCACCCTGACAACGATACGGAACTGGCAAAGCTAGTTCGCCTTCGGCAAGATGAGATTAAGGGCGCCACGACAACAACTCACTTCGCCGCGGCCGCCCAGCAAGTGCTTGCCCAGCCTATGGATGCGTGTGCCTACTTGATCGAAGTAGGTGAGTGGAAGATGAAGCGTGACGTGGCGTACGCGTTGGCGCAGGCTGGGTTTTCCTCGCACGAATGCGGCCAGTTTGTGCACGCGATGCCTCGATTTGACGTACATACCCGGATTGCTACGCATGGGCACTGGACGGCTATGGATCATGTGCTTCAACTCTGCTCGTCTGGACTGTCGGTTCACCTCCCGGTATCGTTCATGCGTAAAGCTGTCCATGATTGCGTTGCATACCATGCGGGCAGTGGTGGTGCGGGAGCTTCCGTCGACCCATCGGTTCTCGTTGATTTGCAGTCATTTATTCCGGATCGCCTTCGCGCTAGTATTGCCGGTACGTGACCCTACCTGTGGAGATTTCATCCTCGTTCGATACCTAACGACTACTTTTTTTGGCTTTGCGCAGATCCTCTCTACTGGGACCTGCGTATTTCGTTCAATCCAGACTTCGAACATCGACTGCAAATCTGCCAAGATACTGTCCATCCGACGGTGCACTATCCAAGTCAGAGTCATTCTCTTCTTGAACCGGAAGAGTTGGTGCTTGATGACGCAACGCTGCGTAAGCTCCAGCGTAATACCCCGGAGACCGTGATGCTCCAGAAAGATATGATCCAGTTTATGACCAAGCTCGAGGACGATCGCGAAAAGCGGATGTTCGAGCATCTCCACGACATTGAGATGCCCGCTGGCATGACGCGTTACGACTGCACCGTACGCAGACTGCAAATGTTCCCGTAAAGCAACGAGACAAGGTATTTGGGTCATCGTTATATTGTTTCCGTGCTCCGCTTTCTTGCATGACGTGTAGCACACTTAAGATCATCGGTGTCGGAAAAGAGCAGTCGCAACCACAGCAGCCGCCGCGACGGCCGCGCCGACGGCGACAAACAGCTTCGTGTTCGCCAGCGGACCCTTTGCTGGCTTCGACGGGTCATTGGACAGAGTGAGGTGTTTGATCATGAGCTCACCCTCGCCTTCCACCTCGAAGCCCAGGCGGCGGTAGAAGTTACGCACACCGACGCCGGCAATCACCGCGACCTTGGTGTACCCGTGCTGGCGCGCGATCTCTTCGGCCTTGATCATGAGCTGCGTGCCAAAGCCAATGTGCTGCGCCTTGGACGATGCGTCGTCGGTCTCTTCGCTCGCGCCCTTGGCTTGTTTGTTCTTTTCACCAGCGAGCTGCAGCTGTCCGTACACGTGCAGTTCGCGCACAAGCGCAGCGCCCTCGAGTTCGGGGAAAATGCCGGCGCCCGGTGTCTTGGAGAGTCGCAGCCGCACAAAGCCACAGATCTTGGACTCGTCCGGCGGCTCAAAACTGATAAAGTACTCGTCGCCACCGTTCGCGCGGTACTTGCGGACGAGCATCTCGGCGATGGCGATCGCGCCCTCGTCAGTCTTGACCTCGCGGCAGCGAATGCAGCGACAAGGCGTGCCCTTTGCGATCATGCGGTTGTTGATCACTTGGCGCAGGTTCGGCTCGTCCATGCCGCCGAGAATGTACTGGCTCGGGATGTCGCGGATCACGCGGTTGAGGCGGATCCACGGGTGGACTTTAGCCTTGACCTGCATGAGCAGCTCGATCAGCGTGTCCTCGGCGTACGGTACGTACGATCCTTCGTCGAACCACTTCTTGATCACGGTCCAGGGCGTGATCTCGCACGGGTAGATCTTCCACTGGTCGGCCTGGAGGTCTTCGGACGCGAGCACGTACTCAAACATCTTGCGGTCCTTCTCCGGGTCGCTCCCTGGCAGGTTCGGCATCAAGTGGATGTCCGTCTTGTAGCAGCAGTCGCGCAGCAGCGTCATCGCGCGGATCGCGTCGGCGTTCGTGCAGCCCCGGTTGATCTTCTTGAGGATCGCGTCGTCCGTGTGCTGGATGCCGAGCTGCACACGCGTGCACCCGTAGCGGCGGAAGCGGCGCAGTTCGTCCGGTGTGATACAGTCCGGCCGCGTCTCGAGCGTGATGCCAATGATCTTGACCATGGCCGTCTCGTTCTCGAGCTTCTCGTCGTCTAGCGACTTGCGCGCGCGCTTGTTCTCGCGGTCGTAAAACGTGTTGGCCGCGTAAAACAGGTCACGGATAAACGTCTCTTGGTACTCGTGCGGGTACGAGGCCCACGTGCCACCGAGCACGAGCAGTTCGATCTTGTCCACCGGGTGGCCGTTCATCGCGAGCGTCACGGCGCGGTCGCAGAACTGGAGCACCGGGTCAAAGTCGTTGCGGTTCGCGCGCAACACACTGGGTTCATCGTGCAAATAACTCCGTGGCTGGCCCGGTTCATTGGGGCAGTAGTAGCAGTTCCACTGGCAGCTAAAGCGCTGCACTTTGTCGCCCACGGTCGGGTACGGGCTCGTGAGCACCGTGACCACGAGCACACCGGACTGGCTCTTCTGCGCCTTCTTGACCAGCAAGTGCTCGAGCGCCAGGCCCGCCGGCGCGCGGTCTTGCTGCACGAGCATGTTGTACACAAACTTCATTTGGTTCTTGCGCGGGAGGCACTTGAAGCGGCGACGCAGTTTGACAAAGGCCTTCTCGAGCGCGCGCGCGTCCTGCGGGTCCTCGGCAACCAGAAACGCGGCCATCTCGAGGTAAAACGGCAGTTCGCCCGCCGGAATGAGCTTGTCCCAGGACGCGTAGATGTCCTCGATCGAGTTGTTCTTCCAGTCGGCGTCTTGGCTGCGCTTGTACGTGTTGGGGTCGTTCACGTCACCTGAGCGGAACGACCGCTTGGTCGCGTGCTGCGCGGCGTTAGACGCATTCGATGCAGCACCAATCCGGAGCGCGTTAGACGCAGCATCGCTGCTGGACGCGTCTAATTGAGCCGAAGAGACCGCGTCCTGCGGCGCGGGTTCCGCCATTTTGGGTTGATGCTTGGTTCTATGCTTTCGTCATGCTGGTGGTCGCGATGGCTGGCGCACGAGCCAATCGCTGATTGGGTATAAATACCGTACTGTGGATACAGTTATAGTGGAACCCGGAGCTACAAAAAAGATAGAGGGCGAGTACTGTGTGCCACTGCTACACAAGAGCGAACCCATGTGGCGTTTCATCGCGGCCATGTGGATGAGGCGGTCGATGGGAATCCAAATGGGATGGCGGTGCTCAATGGCGAATAACTGGTGTGGATGGCATTGATGGTAATTGTAGTACTGGTACAGTCTTAAATATACGTCCACCCCTCTGGGTGTCCGCGTGGGGCCTTGGGTGTTGGCGCCGGCCCTGGCGCGAGAGTGAGAGAGATTCGTCTTGTTGGTGGCTCGACCGAAAAACGGGGAGGAATCACCAAGCGCCAAGAACGAAATCTCTCCATGTATCTCTCTGTGTCTCTTAGGGGAGGAGTGTCTGCTAACTCGATGTGTTACTTGCCCTTGGCCTCGCAGTCGGCGATGTACGTGTCGAGCTGGCCCGTGGCTGCGAGGATCAGTCCGTAAAACGGCGGCGACGGCGCGACTGGGCGCGACTTGAACTCCGGGTGGTACTGGGACGCAAAGTAGAACGGGTGGACGTCGCGGTCGAGCTCGACGATCTGCATGCGCACGCTCTTGGTGTCGGTGCCCACAAAGTTGAGCCCGGCGTCGCGGATCGTGTCCACGACCTCGGGGTTCACTTCGTAGCGGTGGCGGTGGCGCTCCATGATGCGCTCTCCCTTGCTGTACAGGTACGAGGCCAAAGAGCGCTTGGTCGGCTCGGCGCTCTTCTCGTGGAGCACGGTCTCGCGCGCGCCGCAGCGCATCGTGCCGCCCATGACTTCTGGGTTGATCTCGGGCATAAACACCACGACCTTGTGCGGCGAGTTGGCGTCGAATTCCTCGCTCGTGGCGTCCTTCCAGCCGACGACGTTGCGAGCGTACTCGATCACGGCGACCTGCATGCCGAGGCAAATGCCCAGGTACGGCACTTTGTTCTCACGCGCGTACTGGGCCGTGAGCACCTTGCCGTCAACGCCACGGTCGCCAAAGCCGCCCGGAACGACAATGCCGTCGCACGCGCGCAGTTTGGTCCATGCGTCGCTGTGGCGCGCGGCGTCCTTGTCCTTCGTCTCATCCTCCAAATCCGAGGCCTCGATCCACTCGATCACGAGGTCACGGTCGCACTTCATGGTCGCGTGCTTGAGCGCCTTGATCACGCTCAGGTACGAGTCCTGGAGGCCCGTGTACTTGCCCACGAGCGCAATGCGGCACGTCTCGGTGTAGTTGTCGACGCGGTCGGCCATGGCGGCCCACTCGGCGAGCTCCGGCTCGCGGAAGCGGCTCATGAGCTGCAGGCGCGAGAGCAAGATGCTCGCGGCACCTTGCTTGGAGAGCAACAGCGGCACGTGATAGATGTTGCTCACGTCGTGGACCGAGAGCACGTGGTTGGCCGAGACCTGGCAGAACATGCCGATCTTTGACTTGGTCGACGGCTCGAGCTGGGAGCTCGCGCGGCAGATGATCACGTCTGGCGAGAGGCCGGCGCTGCGCAGCTCCTTGATGGCGTGCTGCGTGGGCTTGGTCTTTTGCTCGCCGACCGAGCCCAGCACGGGCACGAGCGAGACGTGGACGAGGCAGAAGTTCTCGACGCCCACGCGGAACTGGAACTGGCGCAGCGCCTCGAGGAAGATCATGCTCTCGATGTCGCCGACTGTGCCGCCGACTTCGATGAGGCACACGTCAGCGACCTGGTCGGTGCCGTCCACGGGCAGTTGAGCGACGCGCTCGATCCAGTCCTGGATTGCGTCCGAGACGTGGGGCACGACCTGGACGGTCTTGCCCAGGTAGTCGCCGCGGCGCTCCTTCTCGAGCACTTGGTTGTAGACCTTGCCGGTGGTGATGTTGTGGTCGCGCGTGAGCGTGATGCCCAAGAAGCGCTCGTAGTTGCCGAGGTCGAGATCGCCTTCACCGCCGTCGTCGAGCACAAACACTTCGCCGTGCTCAAATGGAGACATCGTGCCAGCGTCAATGTTGAGGTACGGGTCGATCTTGATGGACGTGACGCGCAGGCCGCAGGCCTTGAGCACGACGCCGATGCTGCTGATGGTAATGCCCTTGCCGAGGCCGCTGACCGTGCCGCCCGTGACCGCGAGATACTTCATGATTGCTTGTGAGAGGAGGGAGGGAGGAAGGTGGAGGGGAGGGGAGGGGAGGGGGAGAGCAGGGGCGAGAGTGTAGAGGACGTCGCTTCAACACCGCCGCGGCCGCAAAAGGCAGAATGGCTCGCGCCGACAAGAAGAGCAGCGCGCGCCACAAAACGCGACCCGACCCGCACAGCCAGTCGGTCGAGCGCACGCACCTGGCACCTTGGAGGCGAGATGAGCTCGGTCGGTGGTACTGCACGGGCCGGGTTTTGACAACCCATTTAGAGGTCTAAACCTGTGTTCTTGGAATAGACAGTGTGTAGGATATGGGTTCTAGACTGCTGGGTGGGTCTGTCTCATGGGTTTGGTGCCTGATTCTGTTGACCCGCTGTGTGCCGTTTCGTTTGGTTGGCCTGGATGGCCGCGCGCTTGGCGGGAAAACCGAGTTGGCAGATGGCGGGATGCGTTAGGAACTGATGAAGTTGAAGTTAGAAACAATATGGCTACAGTGACGTCACGACAGAGACGGCAAACGTAACCAGAGGGCCAGATCGCTTCCATTCGCACACGCCCTCCGCCCGACCGCAGCAAAGAGACCTACACGAATGCCCACAACGGCCACCACCCATAGACGTGTCCTTTTTCCACCGCTTCCCAGACGAAAGAAGAGCTTTCGAAGAGGTCTACTTGGAACGATCGCATCCCCGGTGCGATCTTTCGAAGGTGACCCGCTCGCGTCATGTGTCAAAGCCAACGTGCGAACGTGGCAGAACGACACGTGTAGTGCTGATAGCCTCGACCCAACACCATCATGCCGGCACTCATTCACGCACTTGCGCTTTTTCGCTGCCTCCAACGACCCACTGCTCTCGCCATGGGACCCGCACGTCTTGGCACGACGGTGCTCGTGCTGCTCGCGTTCTGCCTTTGCGTGCTCGCCCAGGAGAACTCACCTTCAGCACCGCCTGCTAACACAGTGACTGTCAAGGCCGTGATGGCGAACTCGGCTGTGCAGACGATCACAGAAGGCTCGGACAAAACCAAGGCCGACGCGCTGACGAACATCAAGGCCGCGACCGACGGCATCCAGCTCGCGATCCAGTCGGGCCTCAACCACGACACGTCCAAGATGCTCAAGGGTATCGGCGATGCCGTGAGCGTGCTGCCTGGCGCGTTGGGCTACGCCGGCATCGCGTTCTCGGTAGCTGCGTCCGTGTTTGCGGTTCTCGGCGGAGGTGACGGCGACAAGGAAGACCCCGTGTTGGCGGCTTTGCACAATCTTCACACGTCGTTTTCCACGGAAATGGACGCCATTCAGAACTCGCTCCAGCGAGTCAACGCGCAGGTCGGTGCGATCATCACGAGCATCGACCGCCTGCTCAGTGACATCTCGGGTATGCCGGCCAAGATCGTTGCCGAGATGGAGCTCACGGACGTCGTGACCATGAAAGACAAGTTCACGGCCGTCCACCGCGCCGCGCAGCAGTACGCCGGCGGCAACCTCACACGCGCGCAGATGACCGCCAAGTGCGACGACTTTGGCGCCGCGGCACTCTTCTCGGAGCTCGGTACGATTCTAAAGGACGAGAAAGGACTGCTTGCGACGCGCTTTGGCGCGCACGACCACGCCTACGGGCTCGCGCAAGCCAAGCTACTGCTGTTTTACCTGTCGGTCGTGCCCGTCGTGACCAACTGCAACGCGCTCAAGTACTCGCTCGCGTCGCTCGAGGCCGACGGCGAAGCCATCGGTGCGCTCGCACAGTTCGCGCACGCACGCGCCGTGTGGTACTTAGCCGAGCCCGACCGCACGGTCCACGTGCGCGAAAAGTTTAGTCCGTTTGACACGCGGATCGCCGTCGAGGTCGACGCTACGAAGCCGAGGGAGGATGACAGTGGTGGGTTTACGCGGTCGCTGTCCTTCCAGGCCTATAGCTTTGCGCCACCGCACGCTGCGTGCTTTGAGGTCGTCGCCGACGGCAAGGGGCTCGCGTCACGCACGCTCGCGTCCGCCGCAAAGGTGGCCAATGCCCAGACGTTTTGTACCAAAAGCACCCAAACGGACGACGCGCCGCACCGCATCGTGTACGCCGAGCGCGTTGGAGGTGACGCGCGCGGCGTCTCGATCGTGCAACCCGAGCTTGATGGGAACTTTGACCGCCTCGACGAACGCGGCTGGACGCGCCACGTGCTAGTGCTGTACGCGCGATTGACTGCCCACGCCCGCTGGACGCGGCTGCCGCGTCTCCACGTGATCTCGGATCTCGTGCTCCTGCAGGCCGCCAATCCCAAGGTCAGTGTCGATGAGATCACCTCCCAGTGCCGCGCGCGCGGCGACGGCTACGAGCGCAGCGGCGACGCCCACTCGAAGGACTACAGCAGCGCGCCGTGGACGATTGTGTGCGTGCAGTCGCAGACGCTCACGCTGCGCGAAGTGGACGCAGCGACCAAGCCGTTCCTGAGCGATATCCAGTTTCAGGACATGGACGCGCGCGCCGCGCGCACAGCGGCTTGTGCACAAGCCGACAAAGGCTACGTGCGCGACGCCGGCATGGTCTCGCTGCCGTCCAAGATGCAGAAGCAGCTCTTTGGCGGCGCAGTGACCGTGCGCGCGTTCGCGCTGTGTCTCCAGTGGACACCATTGACCATCGGCCGCACGCCAAGCCAGTTTGTGGACCGCGTGTGGCTCGACGACAGCGCGCCAATGGCCGACAAACCCAAGGTCGCGCGCCACACGGGCGATGTGCGCATGGCGCAAGTCGGCTAGTAAGTGGGCAAACGTCTCTCTATTTACGTGGATACATACAGTGAATGAATGAAGAAGCAATCAACATGCATCGGCTCGCTTTCTCCCTCGCTCGTTGGCTTGATTGATTGTGCGCGTGGGTTGGTGTGGCCCGGACTAACACACGCCGTGGGTCGTGACGCCCGACTTTTGGTGCTGGAGGTTGGCCTGGATGGCGTGGACAATGTCGACAAACTGCTTCTTCTTGGCCTTGGGCGAGGACATGGCCGTATCAACCAACACGGCGTGCTTCTCGAGCGCGTCGATGGCCTTGAGGATGTCCTGGACCAGCATATTGGCCATGCTGTACGAAAAGTTCTGCTTGACCACGACGCGCATGATCACGAGCGACTCGGCGCCGCGCGAGCACGTGTAGGCCGGCACGATCCAGCCGCGGCTCTTGAGCTTGTCCTGGATGTCAAAGCACGTGTAGCGACTCGCGTCGTTGAGCGCGAACGCGACCAGCGGCATGTGCTGCTTGTCGACAACGTGGAAGTGGCCCGTTGCGAGCAGCGAAGAGCGCAAATACGCGGCGTTCTCCATCGACGCCTCCATAATCGTGCGGTAGCCGTCAAAACCAAACCGCAAAATGTTGTAGTACTGCGCAACGACGTTGCCGGCGCCCTTGGAAAAGTTGAGCGTGAACGATTGCTGGTCGCCGCCGAGGTAGTTCACGTGGAACACGAGATCGTCCGGTAGGTCCTCGCGCTCGCGCCAGATCGCCCAGCCCATGCCGGCGTACACGAGCCCAAACTTGTGGCCACTCACGTTGATCGACTTGACATTAGGTAAGCGGAAGTCCCACGCGAGCTCTGGGTTGATGAACGGCGCGATGAATCCGCCGCTCGCGGCATCCACGTGGATCGGCACTTGCCAGTCGTTGGCGGCGTTGACTTCCTCGAGCATTTCGTGGATCGCCGCGACGTCCTCGTACTCGCCGTTGAATGTGCTGCCGAGAATCGCGCACACGCCGATCGTGTTTTCGTCCACGAGCGGACGCGCGCGCTCGGCCGTGAGTACGAGGCAGTCGGGCGACACATCGGCCTCGCGCACTTCGATCTCAAAGTACTTGCACATCTTGTGCCAGCACACTTGCACGTTCGAGCCAAAGACCATGTTGGGGTCTTCGTACGAGAGCCCCTGGGCCTTGCGGCGGTCCTTCCACTTGCGCTTCATGGCTAGACCGGCGAGCATGATGGCTTCGGACGAGCCAATGCAGCCCGTGCCCGTGGCCTGCTCGCCCGTTGCGAGCGGCGCGTGATACAAGTTGGCGAGGATCTGCACGCAGCGGTTGTGGATCTCGGCAGTCTGCGGGTACTGATCCAAGTCAATGTAGTTCTTGCGGAGCCCCTCGACCATGAGGTCTTCGGCCTCGGGCTCCATGTAGGTCGTGACAAACGACGCCAACTATGTAGACAAGGGAGATACACGGTTAGATCCAGGTGTCTAAATATCGTCGAACGGAATAACGCACGTTCATCTTGGGGTTGCCGTCGAGCGAGAGCTCGTCCTTGATGAGCTGGTGCGCGACGCGCGCGGGCACCGACCGGCGTGGGAACTTGTCCGTAGGCACGCACGCGCACATGAGCGGGTGGCCGTAGATTGGCTCCGAGTCGTTTTGGTCTCGGTCCGAGTAGTCGGCGGCAGCGGCGACGGTCGACGGGTACCGCTTGAGTGCGCTGTGGTTCGCGGTCGGTTCGTGGTCGGGCTCGCGCAGGTTGCGGTGCGCAGCATTAGATGTGGAGACTTGCATGACTGGTGATGTGGTGGAGGGGAGTGAAGGTTCCGCGAAGGTTAGTCCGGTTCGAGCGAGGAGCCGAGGCTTGGGGGACTGGAGGCAAATTCCAGAGTGACAACTCAAGTGAGGCGCGAACCCGTGGAGGGACGAACCCGAGCGGCTTCACCACAGCTCGAAGCAGAAGTATTGAACACACGAGAAACGCAGCCCTCACACCAGCACTGGCGTGTGGGTTCCTTCCCTTTCACTCCAACGGTCCGTTCTGCTTCGAAAATCCTTTCCCACTTCAATCTGGATGAGAGGTAGAAACCTTCACCTTGTTTTGCGTACCGAGTTGATTCACGACCAAGACCACAGCATGGTTCATTCTGCTTCCCACCCTGTTCTGTAAACTGGAGCATCCCACCTCGTTTTGTGGTGTCATGTCGCAGTTGGCCAGTCTCACGGGAATCTTGGAATTTTGGGAAAACGAGATAAACAGAAAAGAAGGCGAAAGACGTGCCAACACACAGAAAAACACAGAGGCGAAACACATGACAAATTCAAAAAGACATAAAACTTCTATTGCGATAAACTTAGTGGTAGCAGCAGTCGCGTCATGATGCGCGTGGAGACGCCACACCGGCACGCAGCCAGCAGCATCTCGATCAACCCACTCGGATTGCGCACCATCCAGGGCGTTAGACGCCTCTCGTGGGTTACGCCACATCGTTGGTGTTGTTGCCCGGTCTCCGTGGGTTCGCGATGACGTCGCGTCGAGTTTACGTGGCTGCGCCGGCGCTCTTCTTCCGAATCTCGCCCTGCACTTCCTCCTGCAAAAAGACAAAAGCGTGATTTCACGGTTAGGTTGGCCCCTTGCCACCTAGTGAAACGGCGTCGAACGTTAGACGCACCTGTAAGCGCGAGAAAAACTCCTTCGAGTTGGAGAACTGCTTGGTCGAGCCTTCGATCTCCTTGCCCGTGGTGACGTTCTTGGCGTTGGCGATGCTCTCGAGCATCTTCTTCTTCTCGTACTTGTTGCCCAGACCCGGGTTGATCTTTGCCACGAGCCGCTCGTCGGCGTCGGCCTGCTTCTTCTCTTTCCGGCGCACGCGCTTCTTGGCGTTGCGCTGGGCCTGGCGCTCGCCCTGTGTCATCTCCTCCTTGGACTGCAGCACGGCCTCGCCGCGCTTGCGCTTCTTCTGGAACACTTCCTCCGGCGCCTTGAGGTTGGCGTCGCTCACGCTGATCGGCACGACCTCCTCCATCGCGATGGCCGGCACCGACGGCTTGACCTGCAGCTCCTTGACCATGGGCTTGGGCGTGAACTGGTAGTTCGACAGCGCATCGAGCTTCCAGCAGAGGCTCTTGAACATAACCTCGATCTCTTCCTGGTCATGCTTCGACTCGTCGTCCGCCTCAAAGCCCATGGCAGTCTTCATGTACTCTTTCTCGTAAATGTCACCAAGACCTTCCTTGGACTTCTCCATCGACACGTCCACGAGCTTCTTCTTCTCGTCCTCTTCGTTGGGCGCGAACTTGCGGATCACATCATCGAAGTCGTCCTCCAGGATGCGCTTCTTGATCATGTCCTCGAGTGCGACTGACACTTCGACCGTAATCACGGGCGCGACCTTGACGGGACGGTCGTAGTCGAGCACGGCCTCAAGCAAACTGTTCTCCGGACGCGCGCCGGACCGCACTTCACCCTTGAGCTCCCATGGCTTCTCGTCCAGAGCCTCCTTCTCGAGCTGCTTAATCTCCTGTTGTAACCGCTTGCGCTGGCGCTGGTGCGACGACATGATACCGCGCTCCGCTAGGTCATCTTCGTCCACGTCTACGTCCTCGGGCGTCGATCGATTAATCGTCGGAAAGTCATCTTCTTCGTCTTCTTCCTCTTCTTCGTCTTCCCCCTCTTCCTCTTCCTCTTCCTCTTCGTCATCCTCTTCGTCATCGCCGTCACCACGACGCTTCGACTTCTTGACGTCCGGCTCCTCGAAAAAGTCATCAAACTTCATGTTCGCGGCGCCATCGTCGTCGAGGTCCTCGTCTTCCATGTCTTCGTCTTCGCTGTCGTCTTCGTCATCGTCGTCACCGAGCGCTTCATCGTCATCATCGACATCCGCGTTGAGGTCAATGGCATCGTCGTCGTCGTCATCGTCGTTTTCTTCCTCTTCGGCGATGCGGTCCATCTCGTCCCAGTCAAAGAAGCCGTCCTCGGCCACATCACGCGCCTTCTTGGCCTTCTTCGCCACTTTCTTGGTCTTCTTCTCGGATTGATCCTCCTCTTCTTCCTCGTCATCGCTGTCTTTCTGGCTATCATCCGACTTCTCGTCCTCGTCGTCCTCGTCGACCTCCTCGCTCAGCTCCATCTCTTCTTCCTCGTCATCGTCGTCTTCCTGTTCCTCCTTCTCGGCCGGGAACAAGCGGATCTGCTCGGGCTTCTTCTGGAAGCTGCGGATGCGCTTGCTGAGCTCCTCCAGAAGCGGCGCGTTCTGGAGGCGGAGCTGCTCCCAGATCTGGTCGGCGTCAAAACCGTCCACGTACAGCTGGTCCAGCGGCGTCGCGGCGCTGCGGCTCACGAACTGCTTGCAGTGGTCAAACACATGCTTGGTGAAGCCCTTGATCTCCTGCGCGACGTCCTCGGACGGCGTGAAAAACACCTACACCAATACGCGATCAAGGGTGAGTCCATTGTGTTCCCATTGCGTCGCCCACAGAGAGGCTCTGAACGAGCGAGTCGCGTGGGCGCGTACACCGCAACAGTTAGTATGTGTTCGTACCTCTGGGTGCTGTACGACCTTCTTCTGGAAGCTCTCCACGACCTTGGCGTCCATGATGCTAGGCAGCGATTCAACTTGCGCGAATGCTGTTTCGCTTCATGCACCAACCACCAACCGGCACAAGCACACAGCCAACAGAATGGCACTCTGCCTCAATAGAGCGCTCTGTATGCAACAACGAAGGGTCTCAACGGAATAAGGAGGTTTGCCGCGTGTTACCGTCGCGCAACCTCACACTGGAGGTTGCGCGAATGTTGCCCCATAAGAAAGAGTCACGTAAACGGATGGCGTAAAACAGAATTGGCGGATCATGGTTCAAACTTCAATCGAATGCGCAGATCCCATCGTAAAGTTCTTATCAGCATTTATATGTTCCTATCTTTGAGTTCAAAGCAGAAAAGAGTTCTGTATAAATACATACAGATCATAAAATGATAAATGCCAATACAAGTTCGAATGCGGGGGTGATGACGAGTGACCGGATAACTCCCGGTGTGGCGTTTGGTCTCCTTGACATCGTCGGTTCCCACGGCGGACTCGAGTCGACACAACGGGAAACTCCCTGAACTCGGCACTTCCTCGCTTTCTCGCTTCTTAGTTACAATGGCTCTTCGCTTCGACGGACGTGTCGCCATCATCACCGGCGCAGGTGCCGGTCTCGGCCGCTCCTATGCTCTGCTCTTCGCCTCGCGCGGCGCCAAGGTGTACGTTGCTCCCCGCCCAGCGCTTCCTGCGGAGTGTCGTAGATTGTGAGTATTGACGCTGGCGGTGACTGTATGTCTACAGCGTCGTGAACGACTTTGCCAAGGCTGCGGCTGACAAGGTCGTCGCTGAGATCAAGGCCAAGGGTACGTCTTGCGCGCCGCGCTAACGAGCGTTTGATCGAGTGCACTCACACGTGTGGCCTGGTTTCGATTGTTCAGGCGGTGAGGCCGTTGGCAACTACGACTCGGTCACTGACGGCGAGAAGGTCGTCGCGACGGCCATCGAGAACTATGGTCGCGTCGACATTGTCGTGAACAACGCCGGCATTCTCCGCGACACGAGCTTCGCCAAGATGAACAAGGACAAGTGGAACGCCGTGCTCAACACGCACCTTCAGGGCAGTACGTGACGGCCGCAGTCGGGTGATGACTACGTATATCTTGCTATGTGGTGCTTATCCATTCTCTATCTGTCGCTATCAGCGTACGCCGTGACCCACGCCGCGTGGCCCCACATGCGCAAGCAGAAGTACGGCCGTGTGATCCTCGTGACTTCGGTGAACGGCCTCTACGGCCAGTTTGGCCAGACTAACTACAGCTCGGCCAAGGCCGCGATGGTCGGCTTCGGCAAGTCGCTATCGAAGGAGGGCGCGAAGCTTAACATCAAGGTCAACGTCGTCGCCCCGGGCGCCGGCTCGGCCATGACCGCGACCGTGATGCCTGAGGAGCTCGTGGCCAAGTGGAAGCCGGACTACGTCGCACCGACCATCGCGTTCCTGTGCCACGAGGACGTGCCGTGCACGGGCTGCGTGTTCGAGAGCGGCGGCGGCTGGACCGCGCAGGTCAAGTACACGCGCTCGTATGGCCACTTCTTCGACCTCGACAAGGACATCTCGATCGAGGACGTCAAGGCCAAGTGGTCGGCCATCACGGACTTCGGCAACGCCACGGACCCTGAGCTCGACGAGATCTCGCCGCAGATGAAGCAGATCATCGGCTCGGCCAAGTTGTAAACGGCCCCTCGGGATCCCCTCGCGCATAGGCGAGCAGCTACCAAAAGCTGAACATCATCTTTGCGTTGGCAAAATGACTCATTTCCTGTGTGGACCCCACCGTGTTTTGACATCTACTCTAGTTTTCTGCTAAAACCGTAATTTTTCTTCTCGAAAACTGTCATCATCCCAAAACGCGGTATGTTTTGCCACTTGCACCAAGTGCGTTCCCTCTCATTCTTTGATCCCGCACAAAAGGGAAGCAACCCAGCCGCCCCAACAGAAGACAGGAAGGGAGCAGGATGATCCGCTTGAAGGCCAAGCAGCAGGAGAAGAAGGCCGAGGAAGAGAAGGCCGCGGCTGCCGCCGAGATCGCCGCCGAGAACGGCGCCGAATCCACGCCCGTCGAAGCCGCCGACAAGCCCAAGACCGTCAAGATTTTGGGCGTCGGGCGCGGCAAGCGCACGGGCGCGAGCAAGGAGAAGAAGCGCACGCCCGGCGAGATCCGCATCCAGAAGGACATCGCCGAGCTGGACGGCGGCCAGGCTGCGACCGTGACGTTCCCCGATGCGAACGACCTCACGCTGTTCCACGTCAAGGTAGGGCCAATGTTCGTGGCTGGCTGGCTCGGTGCCCGCGATCGTGACGCTGACATGCTGCGTTTTTGTGTGTGTGTGGGGGATGATAATAGGTGTGCGCGGACACTGGTCTGTGGAAGGGCGCGACGTACGATTTCCTGTTCAAGATCCCACCGGTACGTGCTGGGTATGTTTCCACGCTCTTATGGTTGGTGGTAATACTCACACGTATCATATCCTCGTAGATGTACCCGCACGAGCCGCCGAAGGTCAAGTGCCTGACCAAGATCTATCACCCGAACATCGATCTCGACGGCAACGTGTGTCTCAACATTCTCCGCGAAGACTGGAAGCCCGTGCTGGACATCAACTCGGTCATCTACGGCCTGATCTACCTTTTCTACGAGCCGAACCCGGACGACCCGCTCAACCGCGAGGCCGCCGAGCTGTTCCGCAACGACCCAACGCAGTTTGCGAACCAGGTCAAGCGCTCGCTGCGAGGGTACACGGTCGCCGGCGTTCAGTTCGACGCATTGCTTTAGATCAGGGAAAGGAGCGAAGGCAGCGTGTTGTGGGTGAGGACACACCCACGCCGACAGAGCCATGTCGAATTGGATCGGACGTGTTTTCAAGCGATGCCTCGCCGCCGCAGCAGCAGAAGGAAAGTCATTTAGAGACAGGTATTCTCTCACCACTAACCCACCAATTGCAACCTCGATTAGGGAGCTGTGTTGTATGTGTGTCTTAGACATGGTGGTCGCGGATCTCCTCGGGCGATACGGGCAGATACCGCCGAATGAACTGGTGCACCCGCGTCGCGTGGCGCAGGAACGGGTCCGGAAAGAAGCAAACCGAGAGCGCGACGATGGCCTCGGTGAACTCGCCGTAGATCATCTCCAAGTTGTCTTCCAGCCCGGACTCGGCCTCTTGCACGTCGCAGAATACGACCGTCGCGTACTCGGCCGTGAACCGCGCGCGCAGTAGCTTGTAGTCGGCAATGAACTCGTGCCAGTCCGCGAGCCGCATGAACTTGGTGATACCCTGCGGGGCCGCGGTTGCTGCGGGCGCCGGCGATGCCCCTTGGGTGGTGGTGGCGGTGGCAGTTGGAGAAGAGGAAGCTGATGCGCTGTTGTACATCGCTGCATTCGCAGCGGTAGCGATGGGGCTCACGGCCGACGTCACGGTCGCCGCCACGACGGCCGCACGGCGCTTGGCTGCCGCGGCTGCGAGCAGATCTTTTTCTTTGGCGCAGTACCGCCGGAAGATCGTGCGCAGCGTCTGCCCGTGGTCGCTCAGCGACTTCTTGACGTCGCTCTTGTGCATGATCTCGCGGATCGCGCTCTGGTTCTGCATCGCGAGCGGCAAGTGGTGGGCCACGAGGTGCTCGACGCGCGCACTCAGCGGCGTGATGTGCGGCAGGAACTGCTCGTTGCAGAGCTGCAGCAGCACTTCGGCGACGTCGTCGGGCGAGAAGAACTGCTCGTTAAAGTACGAGGAGGACACGCCGCCGACGCTGAGCTCGTCGTCGCGCAGCGTCGGCAGTACGCGCACGTCGCGCGGCAGCCGCAGCACTTTGACGACGTGCCACAGGTCGTCAAGGCTCGCGGCGTGCGGCACGCCGGCGCGGTGTTTGCAGTAGAGCGCGTGGCGCACGACGTGCTTCTTGCGCTCGAGCAGCGCCTGCACACGGAGCAGCTCGTCCTCCGGGTGGTCCTCCACGCTAAAGAGCCGCGCGATCGCGTCGTTCTCGAACGTCACGCACTCGAACACGTGGCGACGGTCGTCATCCAGCAGCGTATGGCCGCCAGGGACCGACTCCGAGGCAGACGACTTCGAGGCCGTGGCATGCGTGGTGTGCGTGGCAGCAGCAGTGGCCTCGGCGCACGTAAACTGGCTGGCGAGTTCGCTTGCCTGGCGCCACTGCATGGCACCCATGCTGCGTAAGGTTCGCTTGGCCGCCGAGAACTCTAGAGCGCGCTGCTGTGCCGGGCCACGCACGATCTCGTGGAGTCCTCGCACCGCATGGAGCAGCTGCGACGTGTCGTCGAGCGAGAGCTGGCGCTGCTTGGAGTTCTCGAAGGACCAGTCCACCACCGGCCCCAGTAGTGCCGTCGCCATGGACCGCCGATGGGTGCTACCGGTCGGTGTCAGCGGCGCCTCGCTTCGATCGCGTTCTTTGGCCGAGGCCATGAGCGGGCCGCTGGGCAATGGCTCGATGTGGAGCTGCAGGCGCGGCCGCATCGCTACGATCGGCGTCGGGCTCTTCTCAGGCAGCAGCGCCAGCGGAGATGCGACAGCTCCGCCGTTTAGCACTGCGCTCGCGCGTGGGTCAACCGGCACAGGCACAGCCGCCGTTGAGACGGCCCCAGCGCCGGCCTCCGAGACCACAATCGTCCCACGTGCGGCCACGATCTCGGCCTGGATGAGCTGCTGCGAGAGGCGGTTCCACATGTCATAGGCTGTCTTGAGGTGCGAGAGCCCTCGGTCGATCTCGCGCGCGAGCGGCGCGTGAAGTCCGCGGTACGACGACACGCGGCGCGTGACCACCTGCATGCGCCGCTGGGTCGTCTGCTTGCGCAGTATGCCCATGGGGGCCCCGCCCCCGCCTCTCGGTTTCTTGCCATGGTCGCCCGTGATGGCCTCGTGCGGCACAAGGTCCGAGCTATCATCGCCGTGCTCGTCAGCGTGCTCGTCGTCGTCGCTACTGGCCCCCTCGTCCTCTCCATCGTCGACTTGAGGAGTAGCAGGCACGTGGATTTTCTTGAGCGTGTGCTTGCCGCCGGCGATGCCGCGGAACATGACCTTGTGGAGCATGCGGTTCCGCACGAACGCCGTCAGATCGGTCGGCGAGAAGAGCAGCGAGCCATACTCGAGCAGCAGCTGGCCGAGCGTGAGCAGCACGAACGCGCGCGTGTGCTGTGGCGACAGCTCGAGGTCACGGGTCTGCAGCAACGGCAGCTGATCCAGCGACCCACACAGCGACGTGGCGTCGGTTAGGCCGCCGTGCTGGGCGAGTTCCAACCCACGGGAAACAATGCATGTGCTGCCGGCCACACGTGCGTTGTCGATGCTGGAAAACATCACACGCTGCGGCGGCAGCGGCGACGGTGGTGATGGAGGTGACGGTGGCGACGTGTCGCCCCGTGGGGCCATCCGTAGGGTATGCGGCACGACGGAGATCTCGCTCTGCTCGAGCATGCGCGAGCTGAAGAGCTTGGCGTGGCGCGCGTAGTGTTCGTCCTGATGGCGCACGTTGCGCAGCGCCATGTTGAAGTGGCGCACCAGCTCCTGTAAAGCAAGCGGCGATTCGTGGCTATGCAATGCGGTCGTGGCGTCGTCGTCGTCGTCGTCGTCGCCCGCGACATTTGTATTGTGTGGTCGTCCCGCGGGGGGAGGTTGTTCCTTGGTACCCGTGAGCTCGGTTTTGGAGAGGAACAACAAATGCGCGGTCGGATCGTCTTCGACGCGGAGGCGGATGCCTTGCACGTAGTTCAAGCAGTCGTAGAGCGGGATGTCGTGTAGTGCCCCAGCGCCATCCGAATGACGTTGTTCTTTGGCGCTGTCGTCACCACCAGGCGGTACGTCGACGACCCCGCTCGCTTGGAGGGCGGCAACGCACTGCTGCAGGGCGGATGCGGATCCAGTGATCGCTCCGGTTGGCTGCCTTGGAGCCAACACGGCAGACTCTGGCTTGCCTGGGGTTTTGTTGCTGACTCGACCATTCTCGACCGGAGACCACGGGGTAAACTCGCTGTGCACCGGCTGCAAGAAGCCGACGTTGTGGAACCCACGCAGGAGCGACTCGAGGACGAGCGGCGGCAGAAACGTCACGGCCTCGACGCGCAGCTGGCCCTCGTGCGCCACGAGCGCTTCTCGTCGCTGGCTGTCCTCGAGGAACGCGCTCGCCGACTGGATCTTGCGGTGGAGTCGCTGGATCAAGTCCTCGGCGTGCTTGCGGTCGTTGCGGATCGCGAGGCTCTCAATCTGCGCCAGGTCGCGCTGCACCGTGAGCTCTTCGATCTGCCGCTGGACGGATGCGAGCTTCGCATGGTCGCTCGCGAGCTGCTCTTGCAGGCGCGCCACGCGTGTCTCCACGGCCAGCCATTTCCACGCCAGGAACAGCCGCGGGACCATGGTCTTCACGGATCCACCAAACCACGCGGAGAAGTATTCAATGTACTTTTTCGAATTCTTGCAAAACATGGAGAAGTAGACGCCCGCGTCAGTCTTGATAGATGGAGAGAGAGAAGAGACCTGCGCACTTACCCTTTTGCTGACGACCGCGACGGAATACCACTCGCGGAAGATCGTGCGCATGAGCCCTACGCCGCACTGGTCAAGAAAGTGGAGCAACGTCTCGTGGACTTTGTCGATCTCGTACCGCAAAAAGTCGTTGCGCTCTTGCCGTCGCAACCTACATGGCATCACGGCACAGCAGGCCCATGCACTTAGTGGCTGAAACGCCGATAGGAGTACCGTCACTGGGGACGCACTGGTCTCTGCGTAGGGAAATGAGGATCTGCTTTTGGTTCTTGACGATCGCGTAGTACGGCAGCGGCGGTTGTGACACCAGACACGGCGATGGCGCGTAGATCGACTGGCAAAGCTCCGAGCTGAGCACACGCACGATCATCGCGTACGGCCCGAAATGCTCGGCCATGTCGTCTTACAGCAGAGAAAGCAGTCAGCTTGTCTTCTCCCACACAGCCATCGAGTTGGAAATCTGCAAAGCGGTGGTACCAAAGATCTTGCAGGCAAACGCCGTGACGACGTCGTTGGGAGACGCGACGTTCGCGGTGAGGCGATAGAGCTCTCGGAACGCAATCTCCGCATGGAGCACTGAGGAGTTTGAAACATAGTCAGTCGACAGTGGCTTCAGGACACTGGATGGCCCAGTCCACAAAGACGTACCGATCGATTTGTAGAGCCCGCGCTCGCGCTCGAAGCGATCCATCCAACTGGCCGCGAACAGCTCCGTGACCGCGACCTGGTTCGACTCGGCGCGTGGCGAGGCGTCCACGGCGTCGTCAAAGCCACACACGGCCTCGTGGAGCGGCACGATCGGTGGCGCCTTGCCCTCGCGGAAGCGCGCCGCGCGCGACCGCGACGACATGCCCGCGACGGTGGCGGCTGTCCGCTTTGGACTCGTTGTCGTCGTGCCTGCAACATCCTCCCCACCATCGCACTGCCGGTGTAGCGGCGGAACACTTGGACTCCCCGAGCTCTCATCGAGCCGTGCTGGCTTTAGGCGCGCGAGTCGCAGCGACCGGTTGGGCGCGAACGCGTCGGCAACGGAAGTGGTGCCGGGGTGCGATTTCTGTTGCAAGCGGCGGTGGCGCGGCGACTCGCGATTGGTGGCGCGCTCATCGCTACTACGTTCGTCGTGGTTGTTGGTTGGAGCGAGTCGAGGGACGCGGATGTTGACAGCGTGGACGCCGCGCGCGAGCCCGAGCCCATCATGACGACGATGGACTGGAGGCGGCTGCGCCGGCGTCACGTCCGCGTGGATCGAGTACCAGCCGTTAGGGACCGCTGGTGACGGCGGCGTGGGCGAGTCCGAAGATCGGCGCATAGTAGAAGAGAGGCTCTTCGAGAGGCAGAGGTATATACGGGTGGCGGCGGCGCGTCAACGCGGCATGTCAAGTTGCCGCGGCGCGGCGATACCATGTTGTCCTTCGGCGCGTCGTTTCGTGGTCACTAAGTTCGCACATGACATCTGAGACTTGTCTCGTAAGTGCGGTTTTGGCTTGGATGGACCATCACTCTCCGTTTGCATCTTTGATGTTGTTCGTGAAGAGTCCCAAAGAAGGCATTTGGCTGCGTGACGTTCCCTATGTGCGGGCGCGCGCGCTGTACGCTTCACCGCGAGGAGATCGCGCAGATGGCGGGGGTTCCAACGGGCGCGTTCGTGGATGGCGACAAATGTATGGGAGCTGTGGTGATGCCACCGCATTTCCGATGGATCTTCAACCCATTTGTGCGTGTGTTGTAGACCGACCGTGCGAGAATATGGGACCGGGGCGCTACGGTCCCGTCACGTTCCGTGCGCGGGAGTCAGGGCAGAGTGCTGGTGAGAAGCGAGACAACATCAAGCATACAAAACTTCAGGCTATGCGGGTCCGTCGTCTACCTGCTTGGAATGGCCAGTGTGTTGGGTGTGAGCTGATCTGTGGCGTTGTCAATGGGTAGTGGGGACTGATTCCGTCGTTTACCAAGCCACACGCGAAGCCAGACCATTTCATCATGTTCAACGCGCGGTGAGCTGCATCTGCTATGATGCGCGGAGACAAAAGTGAGGCGCTGATGTGGTTCGCGGTTGCAGATCTGAAAGCTTACACGAGCGACCAGCATTTCGGCGGCTGCTCGAAACAAAGCGATGTGTGATCTTCAGTGAAGGCTACTACGAGTGGCACCAAATCGACAAGAAAGAAAAGCAGCCGTACTACATTCATCGCACGACGGGTCCGTTGAAGGTGCGAATTGGAAGCAACTGGTGCCAAGGAGGACGACGGAGTCTCACTTTCTAGTGTGGTACAGTTTGCAGGGTTGTACGATGCGTGGATCAACGACCAAGGCGAAAAGTCGTATACGTATACCATCCTGACGACGGAGATCCCACCTCAACTGGCGTGGATGCACACTCGCATTCCGGTGAGTATTTTCTGTTGACGGCTCTGAAGCTTTCAAGGCAGGGTCTAAACCTTTACGATTTTTTCAACAAGGTCATCTTGACGGACGAAGGTGCCGATCGCTGGATGTCCGATGCCAGGTTTGACAGCCTCCGAGACCTTTTGGTTGGCTACACCGGGGACGATCTGGTGTGGCATCCCGTGGACAAGCGAGGTGGGTACTTGCTTCGTTGCACCGCTTGCATCTTGAACCTTGACGTTGTTATATCTCGGAACAGTTGGGTCCACGAAGTTTCAAAGCGAAGACTGCACCAAGAGAGTGGACATCAAGCACGCCGGTGCGCCTTATTCTGAGAGCCTCAATTGCACTATTGTTACTGATAACGCAGTGTCCATTCCTACTGGCAGCATGCATCACCTCGTTCTTTGGAGTGACTGCACCCGAAGACCACGAACCTAAAATCGGGGAGAAGCTTGCTCTTGACGGCGCGGACACCAAGCCGATGGCCAAACCTGATCCAGCGCCAGCGTCACAAACTGAGTCCACGAAAACGTCTCAGAGCGAGTCAACGAGTGGCTCACAAGAAATCAACTTGAATGAGGAACCGACGACCAAGCCGGCGACAGCAGCAGCACAAGCAGCTCAGGCACGACTCCCTCCAACAGCGTCGTCCCTGTCTCCCGCGCGAGTCAAACCGGAGCGTCGGGAGGAGTTCCGCTCGCCGATCAAGTTCCTCTTCCAGCAGCAACACATGGTGCAACAAGCAGAAGAGATCATGGCGGCATCGAAAGGTCTGTCAACGGCAACCTCAACGGCGACAACCGGCAGCGGTGGTGTTGGTGCGACCAATCCGTCGGCGCCAATGGGTACAAAACGGTCCCTATCACCCAATCACCCGCGCGCATCACCCAAAAAGACCAAGAAAACGCATCCATCACCCAAAAAGCCAACGACCAAGCCGGCGCAACGCGGCACGCTGCTAGCGTACTTCCAGCCCACGTCCTAGATTAGTACAAACCTGTAGTACACGGTGGTCTTCCTCTGTTATGTGGTACATGGTGGTCCCTTTGCCTTGAAAGCAGGAGCTCTTTTTCACACGCCGCAGCGTGAACCAAAACACCCGTGACGCCATCGCTGTTGTGTGGGCCGTGAAAGCAGAGCAGCAGCACCGCCTGGCGCCAACCGCTCCCCTCCTGAGGCTCCTACTCGACGACTAACCACCGAGAGAGGCACGTTATACCATTGATAAGACGCTGCGAGTGGGCCCACGACTGCCAGCAGCCATGGAGATGAACAAAGGAGAAGCCGAGAAATGCCGCGACATCGCCAAGAAGTTTTTGCGCGAGGGCAAGTGGCGCCAGGCCGTCAAGTTCTTCGAGAAGTCGCACCGTCTGTACCCGCTAGCGGGCGTCGAGGCGATGTGCGAGCGGGCCAAGGCCGAGCTCACGAAAGAGGAGGCTGGTGGCTCGCGCCCGTCGTCGGCGAGCTCCTCGAACGGCGCCGAGGGGGTGCGCCGGCGAGAGACCGCGTCGAGCTCGGCGTCCGCCGACGAGCCCATGCGGCCGTTCACGCCGGACCAAGTACAGATCGTGAACAAGATCCGGGCGTGTAAGACCCACTACGACGTGCTCGGGGTCGCCAATACGGCCGACGATGCCGAGATCAAGAAGGCGTACCGAAAGGTGAGGTGGCGGTAAACGTTTGTGATCGTGTCGTAGCCCAAGAACTGACCAGTGTTCGCTTATTTGTTGGTCTGATGTGTGTGCAGCTCGCATTAAAGCTCCACCCCGATAAAAACAGCGCGCCTGGTGCCGAAGAAGCGTTCAAGGCCGTCGGCAAGGCGTTCACGATTCTCAGCGACCCGGACAAGCGGGCCCATTACGACCGGTATGGCGACCGCGCCCCGGAGCAAACGCAACGTGCTACCCACGCGCGCCGGTACCAGCAGGACGACATCAGCCCAGAGGAGATCTTCAACATGTTTTTCGGTGGCGGCTTCCGGCCGCGGCAACCGAGAGCACACCCGCCGCCGCAGCAGAATCGCCAGCGCCAGGCCGAGGCGCAGGACCAGCGCACGACGTTCATGCAGTTTCTGCCGCTGCTGCTGATTTTACTGCTCTCGTTATTGTCGATGCCGACGCAGCCGGAAATGCCGTTCAGGTACGCACTTGCAGTATGGCGATTGCTGTGGTGTCTTGAGCGGGAGCGCTAACCTTCCTTTCCCCCTCTTCTTAGTATGCACGCGACCAAGCAGTTCAATGTCCAGCGCGCGACGCAGATGAACAGCGTGGCCAAGGGCATCCCGTACTACGTCGAGCCCGACTTTGAACGCAAGTACACGAACCACTGGCGGGACCTGCTCCACGTCGAGCAGTTGGTCGAGCAGCACCACATGGCCCGGCTCCACGAGAGCTGCGAGAACTCCAAGATGAAGCAGAAGCGCATGATCTACCGCGCGCGCAACTCGAACAGCGACGACCGCGAGGCGCAGATGCGCGCCGCGCTCGAGATGAAGATGCCCTCCTGTGAGCAGCTCAAGGCACTGCGGCGGTCGCGCAATCGCCAGTCCTAACCTGTCGGATGACTCCCCCAGCGAGTGGACGGAACTTAGGTTCCGTTTGCACTGGGCGGAGACCGAGAGAGAGAGCGTCAGACATAGGAACACGGGTATACGCAGCATTGAATTTTGAGCAATAGAATCCCCCGCGCTTTGGTAGTCATCGCTTCCTGTGGTTGAAGTCTTGACAAGCAGGAATCCACTGTGTACCCGTTTTCTGGTACACACCATGTCTTTGAGGTTTGGCTCTTGTTCTGGGTGAGGATGAAAATCGTGGCTTTGCCTTTTGGACCCCAACAACAAGCAGCGAGCAGCGAGAAGCGCCCCCAGGCATTCTCTCTCTCTCTCCCTTCTTTCTCTCGTGTTCCCCCCGCTATCTCTAGCAGTGGGGTAGATGGCGTCCAACGAGCTGGCCGCGATCCTCGCGCGGCGCCGTGCCAAGGAAGGCGGCGGCGACAGCGCCACACCCGCGTTCGCCAGCAACTCCAGCACCAGCAGCGCCGAGCCGACAACCAACGGCAATGGCGCGGCGGCGCCGCCAGCTCCGTCCAAGGGCGGTTCGTCCATCGCTGACCGGATCGCGCGATTGAAGGCGCAGAGCGCGGCGGCTGGTGGCGCTCCCATGCCTACGCTTGTGCCTATCGCGACGAACCGTCCGTCGCACGCGCCGCCGGCTCCTGCGCCTGTTGCGACGGAGACACCCGCTGCTTCGACTCCGTGGTCGAGCGCGACCACCTCGTGGTCATCTCCTGCCAGCAATGAGCCTCAGCCTGCGGAAACGACGTCTCCTGGTGGTGATAGTAGCAGTGCCGCCACCCCGGCCGAGTCGCCTGGGGCGAGCAACCGCCGCACGTCCAACCGCATCCAGCAACTCCAAGGCAGCCTCGGCATCAATGTGAACCCGTTCGGGCGCGGCCCTCCGTGAGTCTGCTCTTCTCCTGTTCTGTTGCTGATCCGCTAAATGAGTGATGACTGACACAATCACACGCTTTTGTGTGATACTGTAGCGGCGGATTCCGCAAGCCGTCGGGTGGCCACCGCGTGGAAGAAGAAGAAAGCACCGAGCGCGCGATCATGACAACGGGGGACCAGTACGCGCACATGCACGGTCACATGGGCATTCGCATGCCGGGCATGGGGGCAGCGATTCCGATGCCGGGCTTGGCCAAGGCCGGCACGCGCATCCCGGGCATGGCCTCGGACCGAGAAACGGCCGAAACCGAGGAGGCCGCAGCCACGGCGTCGTTGGAATCGTCCCACGTACGTCGTATGCTACTGTTGATCATTGTTACGAGCGCATCTCCTCATATCTGTTGTGCCTGTGCATTACAGACCACCATGTCGAGAGTCACGGGTCCCAAGCGTCGCGGACCGAGCCGTGCACCACCGGGTGCTATTCGGGTATGTCTCAATATCGAGGACCTGCCGAGGATGTGTGCGGTTATTTCATCAATCCGTCTTGCGTACCTAGCTTCCAGGGACCGCGATCCCAGCCATCGCTTCCACGTCGGAATCGATGGAGGCGACGGCGCCAGTCGCTGCTGTGGCAGCAGCGGCGGTAGATCCCTCCGAAGGTCTATTTGGCAGTCCGTCTACGCCGGCTTCATCCAGCGCCGATCTCTTCGGAGGCCAGTCTACGACCCCCAATGCGAGCGGCCCAGTAGCTTCTACTGTACCCGCCGCTGCTCTGTTTCAGCCCGCGCAGCCCGTGGCGACGCTGGTGCAGCCGGAACCGACACCAGTGCTGTTCTCTAGTGCGCCGAGCGTCACAGCCTCGATAAGCAGTCTTGCCATCTCTGAACCGCCGACGGCGAAGCCCGTCAACGTGCCATCGACGCCATCGCTCTTTGGCGGAGGTGCTACGCTTGTGGAACCCACGCCGACCCCAGCGCCGATCACCGCACCAGTGGCACCTGTGGCTGCTGCCGCGCCCGCGCCTTCCACCATCCGTCGGGCGTCTCTCTTTGGCTCGGGTAGTGCAGTGAATAACGACGCCTCGAGCGAGAGCGACTGGTCCGACGACGAAAGCAGCAAGCCAAAGCCAGCGGCGACACAGGGTTCCCTATTTGGAGCGCCGGCGCCAGCTCCAGGGCGTACTCCTGTTCCAGTGCCGGCACCAACGCCTGTGCCCGCTGCTCCAGCTGTGTCCTCGGTCTCTAGCAGTCTCTTTGGTGGACCGGACGATCACAATGACTTGTTTGGCGGACCTTCGACCCCTGCATCCGCAACAGCGATCCAGCCCACTCCAGTGACCCACTCGACGTCGGCCAACAGCCTGTTTGCGCCACCGCCCGCCGCTGGTGCCGCCGCACCGATCAAGCCGCCGCAGCAGTTCAGCTCGCTGTTCGGCGCCGACGGCGATGACGACAGCGAAGACAGCGACGATGAAGGCGGTCTCTTCGGCACGGGTCTTCCGACCTCTCGATAAGGCACCTCGCACGAAAGAAACCAGCAACTGACAGCGGCGCGGAGCGAAGCTCTCCTGTTTTGTTGTGTGTGCTCCGTGGCATCCACCCACTGCTTCATCCCCAAGTATCAACAACTCACATTGCCCAACGTGAATCCGTGGCACTGCTTATTACCTATGTCTCTACCTTCCGTCATTATCTACCACATCTGGAACGGCGCGAGCTTCTCCGTATCGATGTAGAGCATGTCGTCCTGCTTCCGGTACCGGCCCCAAAAGTACGCCTTGGCGCCGCCCACAACGCCATTGAAGCCGCGCGACTTGATCAGGCGCTGCACCGGGTGGTACGCCGGCGAGTCCGTGTGCAAGAACGTCTTGCGGTTGCGCGCCTTGTTGTACACAAGCATGGGCGACACGCTGCTCAGCGAGCCGTCGGCCTCCATGGCTACCTGGATCTTGTAGATCTCGCCCAGCGCGCCGGACGCATCGCCTTCTTCGCTGCCGGTCATGCGGATCACCGCCTGGTACGGCCACTTCTGTGTCTTCGAGGCCGGCTCGTCCAGCTTGACGGGCAGCCACGCGTCGTCGCTCGCGGCTGCTGTGGCTGCTTCCGACGCCTCACTGGGGCGCTCCGACTTGGACTTGCCGCCCACGGTCATGAGCTGGACGGCACCGCCCTTGGCCGCTGCCTTGGCCTGGGCCTTGAAGTCGAGTGTGCCCTGTGCATCGCTGCTTTCGGTCGTTTCCTCGTCGTCGGCCCTGTCGCTGTTGGCGAGCCCGAGCTTCTGCATGTACTTCTTGACGCGCTTGAGCGGCACGCGCGCGTACTTGTCGCCGTGGGTCTTGATCTGCTCATGCACGCGCTTGTACCCGTAGTCTTCATGCGCGAACTTGATCGCCTTGATCAGCGCGATGAGCTCCTCGGCGTCCACGGGCTCCGACGCCGCGGCATCGCACTTCTTATCGGTTGTCGTATCCGCCATCGCCCCTTCCTGCCGTTCCAAGATGTGTGTTAATGTTAACTTATCCAAAGTCCAGTGTCCCGCAAAGTTAACTCTGAGATGGTGGTACGTCGTACTTACAAGAGGGACCCCCGTCCCCAGATTACAGTATTTGTCCAGATTTCTGGAACGAAAAAGAGTCGCCCGAATGTTGCCGGAGTGCTGAACTTTCCGTGGGATGCCGTCACTGAAAGTGCCCCGTGGCCGACTGACGCAAGTGCGAACGAGAGACGTGTGTGCTTTCTTACTCGCCCTGACCACCTTCATGGGCGAATCGCTCGCTGCATCTCACTGTACCGGTAGAGAGTACACGTGCATAGTCTGCGTTCCCACTCCGCACTCGTGTTGGCCGCGCGCCGATGCATCACCGGCGGAGCATGACCCGGCTGGAGAAGGCTCTTCGTATTGCGTACCGTAGTTAAAAGACGAGGTGAGTCCAGTGCATGCTGAGGCGATGGCGTGCTGAGGTGGGGGCTCGGGGGAGTAAACAAACAACCCACCACACCGACCACCACCGAACCAAGTATTGCTCGCATTTCTGCACTGGTGACTGCCTGTTTGTGCCGTTCATGTCGCGCCACCAGCTTCCTCACACGATTGCTATTGGGTCGCCCATGCGTGTCAACTCCCACGCGACGAGGAACTTCTTTGACTGGCATGAACCAGAGCACGAATGCGACGAACCAGCGAACGACTGGGGAACAGCCAGTCAGGTCAGCCAGCCAGCGTCACCATGATCCGCAACGTTTTCCGCTTTGTGTGTGGTGGTCTGAACTCCTCTGGTTTTCCTTCTGCCGGGTCATGTTCTTATAGAGGGAGGAGCTCTGGAAGCCGGTATCAGCTTCCACAGGGCGGATCGCGCCGTTGGCTTGTTGGTGGGTTGTTGGTGGTTTTGGGTTTTTTCGTTTGTTTGGCGTGTGATCCCCGAGCCCTTGCGCGCCACCGTGCGTCCCGAAGCATCCCTCGTTGAACTGCGAGACTTTATGCGATGGCGTGGGGTTCCTTTGCTTTTTGTATTCTTTCGGTCTTCCGGGTGTGTTGTCGCGAGCAAGAGCGGGGCGTGCAGAGAGCCTTCGCCCCAAGCGCACAGCATCGATCGATCGGCGGAGAGGAGTGACTCGCACATTCTCGGCCGCCTTCCCTCCTGTGGGACCTGACTGACTGCGGTTCCTCCTTGATCCTCGCACGCTCGCATACACTTGTCTGCTGCGTCGCGGCGACAACTTCCCCCTCCGTTTCCTCCCTTCTCCACTCCGTCGCGTGCGTGGGGAGGTCGAGGGAAACACAACACACTCTAAAGGGGAGCGAGTCGGCCTCCGAGCACGGTCTTTCCGCGCGACGCCGTGGACGTTTCTGCGGAGAAGAGGTAGAGGTTTGCCTGGACCTCGACACATCAGCCATCACTCGCGGGGCGGCCGATTTCTCCTCACTATCGCGCGAGATCCACCATCCCGGGCAGACTAAGTCTGCGAGGCGCTGCATTCGGCTCATCTCTCGATCGCACGATGCCCAAGCACAACTACGACGACGACGATGACGACCTGCTCATGGCGCTCCAGAGCATGGAGCCGTGCGGCAACTGTGGCGCCGACGGCGCCAAGATTCCGTGCATGAGCGGCTGCGGGTCGATCTTCTACTGCTCGAGGGTACGTCATGCGTAACCTCATCGATGGAAGGGCGTCTATCTTTTTGGGAACTAAGGTCTCTGACGTTGTCTGTTTCTTTGTTCTCTTGTTGTATCTTTGCTCCCGGCGTAGGAATGTGGCATGCACCACGCATCGGCCCATCGTCTGCGGTGCCGCAACCTGCGCTGCTCTAAGTTTAACGACTCGGACTGTACGTTAGTCCGCGTGCGTTAGACGCCCAGGAAGTCAGGCATCTAACCTGCGTTATGTTGCTCGATCTGTTCCTTTTGTAGCCGAGTCGGGATCTGATTCCGGCGAAGACTTTTCGGACGACTCGGACGAGTATGAGACCGACAGTGATGAGGACGACGAGTCGGAGGAAGAAGAAGAAGAGGCCAAGCCCAAGAAACAGAGCGGTGGCAAGAAAGGCAAGGGTAAGGGCAAAAGCAAGAGCAAGCGCAAACTCACGCGCGCGGAGAGCGGCGCAGCGGCCGATGGTGGCGGCGGCGCGATCATGTTGGACTCGGAGATTGAGCGCCGCATCGAAGAGAAGATCATGCGGCGGCTCAAGAAGCAGGAAGAGAACCGCATCGCGCAGGCCATCGAGCAGCGCATGCGCGAGGAAAAGGCCAACTGGCGCGACGACGAGATGAACCGCATCATCATGGAGATGCGCGAGCGCATGCAGAAGGAGTTTGCCGGTTCGGACTTTATGTCGCAGTTTGTCAAGAAGAATGGCCACGGGCTCGAGTCGCAGAACAGCTCAGACATGCTGCAGGCGTTCCAGGCCGCGGCGGCTGCGGCGGGCGCCGACATGAGCGCGCAGGACGCGAACCCGCAGGCCGAGGGCAAGGAGGCCGCGGCGTTGTCGGCGGCACAGGAGGATGCCCGCGCGCGCGGCATGTCGAAGGAGTCGTCGTGGAACAATGCCTGCCGCGACTTTGAGGCGCTCCGTGTGGTCGTGTGGAAGCACAGCTTTTTGCCGACGCTCGTGTTTACGAAGAACCCGCGCTCGGGCATCTGGAACTCGATCAAGGAAGTCGACGGTGACGAGTCGTTTTCCCATATTGCTGAGGGTGACGCACTCATCTCGATCAACGGTCGCGACGTGGATGAGAACGTTCAGACTGAGCAGGACCTCAACGACGTGTTTGCCGCGTTTGCGTCGCCGCTGATCCTCAAGTTTGAAGCAGCCGACCCGTACAACGGCAAGGTCCACGACTACACGGTCACGTGGTCCAACGGCCCGCTCGGCGTGACGCTCAAGGATGATTGCACAAACCAGAAGGTGCCGATCGTGAACCGGCTGACAAAGAAGTCGGGTTCGGTTGCTGTCAAGCAGAACATTGCCATCGGTGACGTACTCGTTGCGATCAACAACATTGACACGATCCAGCTGGGCTGCTCCCTGTCCATGTCAATCCTAAAGAAGGTGCAGCTGCCGGCCAAGCTCAAGTTCCGAGGCGTTGGCGGGCCGAATGGCGCTACGGGCGGCGGTGACGACGACGACAGTGACGCCCGCAAGGGTGGTGAAGCAGCGATGTCGACAGGTATGTCGCGGCCGGCAACCTATGTGGTCAACTGGGGTGAAGGTCCCCTCGGCCTCACGATCATTCCAGGCATGGAAGAAGAGGACTTGCCCGTGATCAAGAAGGTGACCGGCACTGGCACGAGTGAAGGTATCGAAAGCGCGCAAGTCGGAGACTTTCTGGAGTCGATGAACGACATGTCAACGACCGGTATGGCGTTTGAAGACGTTGTTTCGTACCTCAAATCGGCTCCCAAACCCGTAAAACTGCGCTTCCGTGCGGCCAATGGCGAGGAAGACACTTCTCCGGCTCCATCAGTGTTGGAAATCTCGCGGACACCGAGCAAGACTTCTTCGGTGGCGTCTCTTCCTGCCGCGCGGGCATCGCCGGCACCGTCGCCGCCGAAGAGCTTTTCGGCGCCGTCGATGCCCACGCCGCCGCCTGTCCCGGCCCCCGTACCCGTTGCGCATTCTCAGATTGTCCACGATGAGATGCGTGACAACTACAAGGTCGTTTGGGGGGACGGTCCGCTTGGTCTCACCATCGATGCGCGCGAGGACTCGCCGACGGGTGCCTATATCAAGCGCATCGCGTCCACCGGCGCGGCGTCGCGTCTGTCACAGGAGTGCATCGGCGACTACCTCACACACATCAACGACATGGATGTCGGCCGAGTTGCATTCCTTGATATCGTCACAAACCTCAAGAATGCACCGCGGCCTGTGACGCTTTTCTTCAAACGGCAAGCAGATTCAGCGGATAAGCGTGGCTTTGCTCAGTCGTCGTCCTCTGTGCCGACGAGCTACTCTGCGGCCGCTGCCCACCAGCAGCGCGGCCGCATGTCTGACACACCGACGCGTGGCCGCAAACCCTCGGCCCACGAAGAAGCCGGTATCCACTATTACAACGTTGTGTGGCAGGACGGCACCCCGCTCGGCCTCTCGCTACGTGGCGGCGACAACACGAGCGACTACCCGTACATCACGCGCGTGACGGGCAACGGCAGTGCCGCGCACTTACCCAACTCGGTCGTGGGCGATCGCCTGGTCTCCGTGGACGGCCGCAGTGTGCACGTGCGCGACAAGACGTTTGACGAAGTCATGACGATGCTGAAGAACATGCCCAAGCCCGTGACGCTTAAGTTCCAGGCGAGAACCGACGAGCAGCAACCGCGTGCCGGTTTGTCTGCGCATGTGAACGCCCCGCCGCCGATGGACCACAGCCAGAGCGCCCCTCGACACAACCCGCACCAACTGCAGCAGCAGAGCTCCCATACATGGCGGCAGCCGCCGGGCCCGCCGCAGTATCAGCAGCAGCAGTCGTATGGCCAGCCGCCGCCGGCGCCGTACGGGCAACAACACTCGTCGTCGTCGCTACCCACACCGGGTACTCTCTTTTCATCCTCGCTCGTGCGCCAGAACAGCAACCTGAGCCGGAGCTTCGTGACTCCGCCGGCCAGCGCACTGGACGCTTCGGCAGGGAACGAAGACAAGTTTGCCAACATCCAGTCCCCTTTCCTCGTGCAGAACAAGCTCTCGACGGGCCGTCGGCAGAAGATGCTGAAGGGCTTGAAGAAGTAAATTCGGGCTCAGTTCAATGAGCGAGCGAGATATAGGTTTGATTTAGTGAAGATCGGGGACGCAAATTGACGCGTGCCGAGCCGGAAAGCCCACGCGGCGGGGTGCATCTCCATTCAGGAGGATCCCCACGAGTGGCGTGTTATTTGTGTGCGGTGACGACGGATCGGGACGAACGCATCGCGAGCCCGGTGGAGGAATGGAAACGAAACGGGTGGGAGAAGCCTTGGGAAGAAGAAAAGCGCGTCGTGTGGGAAGCAAGCACGCCGCCTTTGATGTTTGGAACACGAAAGAACGAAGCCATTATAAAGACTGTTGTCCTGCTTTTGTTGTGGTTGCTTGGTTCGCACCCCCCAGAAGTAAACATGAACAATAGAAACAAAGCAAAATCGCATGGACCTGGTCTCATTGGCCTGTGTTCGCTTCCAGTCCGAACAGGCGCTGGAGGATGACGTGTGGGTCGCGCTGGTAGAGTGGACCGATACGCCGATGGCACGCATCGAAAGTGTGATGACAGTGATCGCATCTATTTTGTCTTCTTGTTCTGAATTCATTCAGGCGCCGCGCAGTTGGGGAAGAACGCGTGCCATCGCGAGTCCACGACGCTGGGGACGACACTAGAGACACCCTCCTACTCGTTAGCCGTCGTAGACGAAGGAGAAGAAAAGCGAGCAGCCCACGTTCGTACCCGTAGCGCTTGCGGAGCTCGGCCTTGAGCTCGGCGCCAAACTGTTTATCAAATCCACTCGTCAGTTTACCGTGATCTCTCGGGGGCAAACGGTCAGTCCTGCGCTCAGATAGTCTGTCTGACTCACTTTCTCGATGGCAATGGTCTGTGTGGCGTGGCGCTGCTGCTGCGCGGCGTTCGCATCTTTGCGCAGCGCGAGCTCGTCGCGCTGGTCGTCAATCACGCCCTGCAGCTCGCCCGTCTGGCTCGTGAGGTTGTCAATGCGCGTCGTCAGCGCTTTCTACATACGAGCACATTGAAACACAGTGAGCGCGACTCACACTGAGAGACAAAGTCACGTGGGACGCACGATCTCGTCGTCGTGCTGCTGCTGCATGGCCTCGTATCGCTGGAGCGTAGCGAGGCATTCGTCCTTGTACCTAATCCGGCCAATACGTTCATCCATCAGCGTGATGAGACTCGCTCCTGGAAAAAAACGAAACGAAAAGCCGTTGTAGGTTGACGTACGCCGAGTGCATTGCGCGGCTGAGCTCGGCCTCGCTCGTGCGCAGCTGCGTCTCATAGCGCGCGCACACGCTCGCGAGCTCCTCGACGCGGGTCAGCCCCACCGCCCGTAACGCACTCGACTCGAGACTGCGGTCCGCGCTTCTCCCATCGCCCGCCGACTCGCCCTGCGTCTGCAGTCGCATCTCGGTCACTCGGGCCTCCAACTCACGCACGACCACGTCTTCTTTCGTGCGCTGCGCGATCTGCGCGGCCGCGTTTGTCCCCGTGCCGCGCTGCAGCTCGTGTTCCTGGAGCGAGAGCGCTGTCAGCGCCTCGAGCAGCTCGAGCATGAACTGCTGGGCCTCCACAAACTTGCGCTTGTACGTGTCAAGCTCCTGGAACACGAATTCCTGCACGCTATCGGCCCGCGCGCGGTCGGCCTCGAGTCGCCGAAGGTGCTGCTGCTGCGTGGCCAAGTGCGCGTGCACGTGGAAGAGCTGGTCCAGCACGTGGGACTTTTTCAGCAAGCGGAAGTAGAGGTCCGTCGTGATAGAGGGAGACGATGACGCGGACGGGGCCACGGGCAGACTCGGAGTTTGCGGTCGACTGGCTGGCGTAGACGATGGGGAGTAGAGCCACGCGCTGCGGTCCGAGAAAGAACTCTGCGATGCCGCTGCACACGCTGGCGAGGAGCAGCGAGGTGACGCGCGTTTGCTGATCGTAGCGGAGACTGACGGGCTAGTGCTCTTCCTGGTGGAGGCCGTGGACGACGACGAGGCCGGCGACGTGACCAGAGAGGACGAAGACGACGAGCGTTTGGCTGCCGGTGGCTTGCTACATTTTGTCGGCGGAGGAGGCGGAAGCGACGTGTTGACCGTGAGGTTGGTCGGCGGCAGGCGCTTCGACGGTGCGACCGCCGCCGCCGCCTCCAGGGAATTAGACGGCGCATCGACGAGCGAGACCATGGATCCTGCTTGTTGCTATGTGTGCAGAGAAAGTGAGAGCTCGCCTCCCCAAGCCTTTGTGGAACGCGTCAACAACAACGAGCCATGGTTCCCCAAACAGCACTAAATATATGCTCGGTTTGAAAACGGGCAACGAAGTATCTGCCCTACGGTATCTGACCTGATACCTTCACGGCTTGTTCTTGCTCGCAAAGAACGCGTCGAGCTTCTGGCGCTTGGCGGCCATCGACGCCGCGACGTCGTCGGCCTCGCGCTCGGCCTCCTGCGCTTTCTTCTTTGACGCCGACGCTGCTTTGGTCGTGGCTTTGGTCGTTGTGGCCTTCTTTGGGGACTTCTTGGCTGGTTGGCGACCCACGCTCGCGAGCGAGGGCAACGCCATGGCGTGCTGGAGCGTGCCGCTCGCGGCCTGCGCCTGGAGCCGCTGGACCTTGGTCACGTACGCGTCCATGCGGAACTTGCGCTTGAGCCCGGCCTCGTTCATGTACCGCACCTTGCCGAAGATCGGCCGCTCCTTCCAGCCCTGGTCGTGCTTGCTACGTGTCACTCACTGCTCATTAGCACTTCAATCGATAGACAGGGAAGGCAACATCACACTATCGTACCCAAAGGACCACGCGACGCCCGCGTACGAGTTCGGGTCGGGCGCATCGAGCGCGTACTTGTTGTTGAGGTAGAGCGCGATGCGGAAGCCGAGCTGCGGCGTCTTGGTCCACTCGAGGATCTTCTTGCACCAGTACATGCGCATGTAGCCGTGCATACGGCCCGTGTGGACCATCTCGAGCTGCGCGGCGTTCCAGTAGGCGTCAAACGTCTTGCCGTCCTCTAATTGGTGGACCTCATACAGGTGCTCGCGCTTGTCCGTGGCGTGCAAGTGGAGCGTGATGGTCGCGTACTCGGGCAGGCAGCCCATGGTGTCGTACTGGTCGTTGAACACGCACATGTTGACCGCGAGCTCGCGCCGCACGATCATCTCCTCGAGGAACGACTCGACGCCGTCTTTGGACGCCGCCGACTTGAGCTTTTGCGCGGCGAGCGCGACGCTCACGGCGCTCACGTGTCCATGGCGCAGGTACAGGCTGAGGTTGCTGCCGCCGTCGCCGCTGGGTTCGTTGCGGTCGGTCGCGTACCGCGCGAGCTTGGTCTCCAGGAAGCTCGTGGCCGTGCGGTCGGCCTCGTCCTCGCCGCCTGTAAACCACGCGACCCCTGGCACGGTGCGGTCGACGTCCAGCAGCTTGAGCACGTCATGAGGATGCAACACGTCCAGCATCGTGAGGGACTTATCAAGCGTTAGCGGCGTGTCGACCGTGCGGCTCGCGTGGTGGAGCTCGGCGTGGTCGAGCGGCACGAGATACTTCTTGAGCTGCGCCGTGACCTTGGGGCGGATCGTGCGCGCGGCGTACTCTTCCTTGTTGGTCACGTGCTCGCAGGGCACGACGACGTCGCCTTCGACCTGGACGAGCCCCCAGTGGCGCGTTTTGGCCTGTGCGTCCTCGACGCTCTGCGCGAGCGCGTCCTTGAGCGGCCGCAGGTAAGGCCGGTCCGTGACCACGAGCGCGGCGTCGCGCGCGCACAGATCCAACAGCTCACTCCGCGTCGGACGGCGGTCGTTGTCAGCTTTGTCGTCGTCCGACGCGACGGGGTGGTCTTCTTCGGCCCAAAAGTCAATGGGATTCGTCGAGGCCGTGCCCACGTGGTGGTGATGGACGACCTGGAAGCTGAGCCCGCGCTCGGCGAGCTTGGCGGCCACGCACGCGAGCCCTTCAAGCGCGAACTGCGCGTGGCGCTCCGTGGCGACGCCGAACGCGTTTGGGTCGCGCGGCGCGTACGCCGGCGGCACGACCGAGCGGTCCGAGAGAAAGTACACGACGTGGAGCGGCAGCGCGAGCGCGTGGGCGGCGGCCACGGCGTACTCGAGCGCGTAGTTGTAGCGCGCGCGCACCGAGGTCTGCATCCAGTAGAGGAGATACTGTTGGGGTATGTCCTTGGTCGGGGTCTTCTGGACGCCGTCCGGAGACGTGGGCGATCGGGCGGTCTTAGCAGCTGTGCTGGACGGCGCCGCGAGTCCGTCGTAGAGCCACTGGACGCGCTCCGCGTGGAGCCCGCTGGGCAGCGCACGCGTCGTGAGGCGTGCATCCAGAGCGCGGCGCATGTTGTCTGGTGTGGCGAAGGGAGGGCAGTGACTCGGGATGAAATTTTAGACTCTGGATTTCCTCCCTGTCCAGAGAATAGGACCGAGCCGACTTTCGACGTCTGACGTCTTCAGAAAAAGGAAACTCATCGAATTCGAGCGTGAATTATCAAAAGAAGGTTCGATTTAGCCTACCGTGTTTTGGAACGATGACAACTCATTTTGCTCACACTTGGCTCACGAAGCTGCTACCGACGGCGCTTGGAGATCGCGTCCGAGGAGGAGCGCGATTCGTTCTGCGCCGATCGAGTAACACTCCAATCCATGGTGAAAACGGGGGGATGAGCGCGTGAGAGGCGGCTTGGAGTCTATATGGTGGGCCGTCGCACCGTCTGTGGCTTCAGTGTGGCTTCAAGCTGGGACACTGCACTTGTCTATCGCACCATGTCCTGCAGCTCGCGACCGATCAAGTAGCGCTCGTTGCGAATCGACTCAGCGAAGGCTTCAGTCCAGAGGGACACGTACGAGCTACAACGGACGACGCCAAACACCGTGCCCGTGCCGAGCAGCGAAATCGCAAACGCCGTGTCCGACAGCGACGCTGACGATGGCCACAGGTAGATCATCGCGGTCGACTGGATCCAGCAGACGACGATCACCGAAAGCAGCGTGCCCAGGATCGGATACATGACGGTCTCCATGAAGACGTGAATGTCGAAACAGCGGTCGCCAATGTTGTTGTCACGGAGACGAACGGCGTCGTTGTCATGGACTTGGACGTTGAACATGAGCTGCTTGTAGCACTTACGCATCGACGCGACGACCCCGTCCGGCTCGGCCTCGTCGGCACGGGGCTGGGCAGCATTGTCCTCGACACGAGCATCGTGACCGTGTGCTTCTGCAGCAACTTCCGCGAGCAGTTCCTCTTCGTCGTCCAAGTCGTCTTCCATCTCGTCCAACTCATCGTCGTTGAAATCGGGCAGGTTATCGTCAAACTCGTCGTCCACCACGGCCTGATCGCGGTTGCGACGACGACGTCGGTTGCGCTTCATGTGGAAGCAGCAAACAAACCACGTCACCAGGTTGAAGACAAGGTAGCCCATCCAGAAAGCCTAGACAAACACAGGAAAGACATACATGTGAGCGTATGAGTCCAATGTGGCTTGAGCATACTATGGCACTGGTACTCACCTCGAACCATGTCGCCTTCGCATCAGGAAAGCACGCCGACATGAGGTAACCAAAAAAGAACGGACCGAGGAACGCCCAGCCAACCACACAGGAAATCGCGTTTTCAGGCGTCATGTTCTTCACGCAGTAGCCTCTCCGCACGAGCCCTGGCTCAACGTGCTCTTCGGGCATGGTGATCATGTTGAGCGCGTTGAGACCATTCGCAAGGTACCACACAATTTGAACACCAGCCGCGAGAGCGAGTGGGTCGTGAGAGATACCAGTCAGCCGCTCCAATGGAGCCAAGCAGGTTCGCCCGAGGAAGAACGTTCCAAAGATGAGTGCACCAAGGAGTGAAACCAACACGAGCCACGTCACGACAGCCAACGTCGCGATTCGAGCATGAAGCCACTTGGTCGGCGTCTGACGGCGCAGCAGCTCGTACTCGACTGGCAGCGGGTCTTCAAGCCCATCCTCGGGCCACGGGAGGTATCGGCGTCCACCGATTCGAAGCTCTTCAGGCGGCAGCACGTTCTGCGGGTGAAAGTGCAACGGTGGGGGACCAAGCACATAGTCTTCGCCAAGAACGTCAACTCGCGATGGCCAATTGACCTCGACACGCGGCAGGAGGTACCCGGTGAGACCGAGCTTCGAGCAAAAGAATACAATGCCCACATGCTGAAGCCGTCCGATCTCGTTCTTCGCATGCTCGAGGATCCCAAGAACGACGAGATGGACGATAAGCAGCTCCACTGGGACTTGAATTTCCGGGCAGTAGTGCTGGAAATGAAGAACGAGTGGAAACAAGCCCGGCGCAGCGGTCTCGTAAAGCCGGATGGGTACATGGATCAAGACAACGAGCAAGGCCGCGTAGATGACAAGAGACAGCAGCATCCGCCGTGCGTGCTTCATGCAAGTCTCACTGAGCAGGGATCGGAGCAGATCAGGATGGGCTTCTTGCGGTCGAATCACCTTGGCCAATATATCCGGATGCATCACCTCACGGAGTTGGAGAACGGATACAGTGATGAAGAGCATGAACGTGATACCGAGTACCCAGTGTACGAGTAGCGAGCCGATCATGTTCGTCAAGCAGAACACGATACGGTCTTGGAGCGTGACATGGAAGAGTCGAAGGGTGGCGAGGTCGATACCGAAACCCAGCACGATGGGCAGCACCACCATCTTCAGCATAAGAAGTGTGGAGACCTTGACAATCGCGGTGAGGCAACGCAGAGCCCACATCACTCCACCCATCAGCGGTCGATGGATGAACGGCGACGCCGTGTTGACCATCCAGCGCCACAAGACGATCGTGAAACAAATCGACAGGTAGCCGAAAAAACAAGTGCACAGATCGACGAGCTGCAAACAGTCGCCGTTTTGCTTGGCGTCCCCGACAGCCTTGGCGAGCATCCGGATGAAGAACTGTCCGACTGGTAGATCGTGCAACGCAACTGACTCGTCAGAAACGGGCGACGCCATCGGCGTTGGAGGAAGAGCCGAGTAGATCTTCATGCTGGCAGACAGGATCGTGCTTCCCAGCGTGTACGGGATGAACGCAAACAGGCCGAGATACGCGCCGTTAAATGCGAGCAGCCACGATACATTGCGGAACAGCACGACGATGTCGCCACGAAGCCCGAGCAATTCGTCCATGGCGATGTTGATCTCCATGTGGTCAAAATCATCCTCCCACACGTCACGGTTATTCGCAGCAGGCGGGTTTGGTCGGTTGTTGCGCGGCGGCGCAGGCACCGGCAGTGCGGGCGCATTGCGTGGCGCGAGCGGCGGCTCCGGGATGCGGTTGTTGTTCGGGGCGACGTTGATGTCGCGGGGCGCTCGGAGCACACGACGCTGACGCAGCTCCTGGCCAGGCCGGCGCTCGTCCAGCAGTACGTCCTCTTCCGCGGGACGGACGTCGCCCAGCCCAGGGAGGCCGAGATCCTCACGCGGGTGGCGATCAAACACACCGGCAAACGGCATCGCGTCGTTCTCGTCGTGGTGGTCATCGCGATCCAGCTCATCGTCGTCGTCGTCATGGTCACCAAACAGCGGTCGGCGGTTGTCTTCAAGTGGTGCCGGATGACGAGGAGCAAGCGGCGGCGCGACGGCAGCATTAGCGTTGCCGGCGAGCTGGTGGTGGTTCGCGTGATGGTTGTGGTTGTGCTGGTGCTGGTGCACGGGCGCGTGGAATGGTTCGTCGTCGGGCTCGTCGATGTGGTCCAAGTGGAAGCGCAAAAAGTCGGCAAACGACATAAGCGCGAGGAACGAAAAGATGATCACGACGATGAGGATGATGCCGGCGTAAATGTCGGCGACGGCGTGAGCCGCGTCGAAGCGCTCCGAGAAGTTGACGTTGACCATCGCCGACGCGCGTAGCAGCCACATGCGGTAGAGCCAGCTCGTGCACCAGGGCGCGAGCCCGAGCCAAAGCACGACGACCAGCACGGCTCGCACGAGGAACGGCGCCCACTTGAAGAACGCCATGGACGCGACGGTCGCGACCAGCTCGCTCCATGGGAGCACGTCGGGCGCGCTCGCGTCGTAGAGCGGCTTGAACTCAAACTTGTGGCCGCAGAGCTCGCAAAAGCTCTTGCCCGAGTGCTCGAGCCACTGCTCGAGGCAGTCCGAGTGCGTGAAGCGGATGCTGCCGCTGCACTTGCAGGGCGCAAAGAGGCGCCGGTCCGGCTCCTGTTCACGATAATATACGCTCTTAGTTACCGATCGACATCGCATCCGCATGCAGGGTACTCTAAAAGCGCACCGCTTCGCCGCGGCACACGCGGCACTCGGCCTCGTCGTCCGAGTCGCCGTACTGGTCGTACTGGTCGTCGCCATGGTCATCTCTGGTTGTGGTCCCCGAAAAGGCCGACGCGATCAGCGGCGACGCAGCCGCAACCGCGAGAGGTTCCATCGTGTGGGGTTTCCCTTTCTCTCTGTGGAGAACTCTCCGGAAGACGCGCTGAGGAAGGAAGAGGGTTTAACGATCCAATCCAGAGACGTCGGCAGGGTACGCCTGTGGCTGCTCTCTGGAATGAATGATGTGGGATTGCGGCGTCTTATCTAGATGCCGGCGCGTGGCTGTCGTTGACCTCGTCCGCTTAGACGATCGGCCAGCGGCGCGTGGCGGCTTCTTTCTGGGACGTCTGCGAATGTGTGTGATGTGTGAGAGAGAGAGAGAGAGAGAGCGACAGGGTCACAGTGACCCACACTCCTGGTATACCCCCACTGTAAGATCATTTACCCTCTGTTAGTGAATGTAGCCTCTGAAAAATGATGTTCAACCTGTGCTATGCCATGACCCAAGTGATGTCATCGCGCTTTCGGATGATGGTTTCCCGCGTCTCTTGGGCGTGGTTAGATCATGGCCGACGCTTCGGTTCCAGGCATGGTTGCTGCGATTACGCGCCCCAATCATTGGGCTCAGTGCCATGCACTGCTACGGTGAACCCTCCTCATGAGCTGCATTTAATGGTGAGGTATCTTCAGTTTCAAAAACATACAGCACGAATACTCCAAAGTGTCGGCGGGCGGCTTCCCCACTCGTTTTGTCTACCGATCTGCCTGCCGTCGTTTAGTCCTGTCCACCCTCCGATCAAGAGACGAACTATTTCTTCGCCTTCTTCTTGCTCTTGCGGCTATCATCGTCTTCGTCGCTTGACGCGCCGTCGCGCGGCACGTCTGCCCATCCTCCCGGCGGCAGATTCTCAGGCTTCATGGCGTGGCGCTTAATGTACTTGTTGATCGAAAACATCGTCACCGTGTCTCGTTGGAATGCTCTTTTCATGGTGTCATCGAGCAGGATCGTGCGCTTGTCGGACGGGTCCTGCAGGTTGTGGGCGCGGATGTACTCCCAGATCTGCTTCACGATCTGTGGGCGTGCGAGGCGATCGGAGCCAACCACAATGGCGAGCTCTGGCGATATTGACAGCTCGGCGTTGAACGGATTCTTCTTTGGCTTCTTCTCGGCGCCCCCGTCGTCGTCCGCAGTAGACGCGGCCTTCTTCTTCTTCTTAGAGGCGGCGGCCTTCTTCTTCGTGGCCTTCTCTCCTTCGTCCTCGTCGCTCGACACGCCATCACGGTGGATATCGGTCCATCCGCCCGGCGGTAGTTCCTCCGGTTTCCGTACGTGGCGCTTCACAAACTTGTTCACGGAAAACATCGTGACCGAGTCGCGCTGGAACACATTCCGCAGGCGCTCGTCCAGGATAATCACGCGTTTGTTGTTGGGGTCTTGCAGGTCGTGCTCGCGGATGTACTCCCAGAGCGCCTTGACAATCTGCGGGCGGGCCATCATGTCGGCACCCACGACACCGGCCAGCTCGGGCGAGAGCGAGAGCTTCATATTGAACGCGCTCGAGCCGCCGTTACTCGTAGCACTGGCGCCGTCAGCACCGCGTTTACGCTTGGGCGCTGCGGCCGCCTTCTTCTTGGGCGCGGGCGTCTTGGCCTTGCTGGGCTTCTTGGCCTTACTGGGCGACGGTCGGCCGGCGTTGTCGTCATCGTCATCGTCGTCTTCGTCGTCGGCGTCGCTGGGTTCGGGCTCGTCGTCGTCGCCTTCTTCCTCGACCTGCTGCTGCTCCTCGATTATCCGGAGGATGCACTCGTTGATCTTGTCCTTGAAGTGCGAGAGGTCCATGTGGAACTGCGCCTCGAGCTGCTTCCGGATCATGCGGCGCGAGAGCTGCTCGAGGTCGGCGCCGTGGAGGATGCCGCGGATCGCGCCGTTGAGCTGGTCCTCGTCCACATGGGGTGTCGCAACGAGGTGCTCGGCCGGGAGGTTAAACTCGAGGTTGAGACCGTGGTCGCTGTCGTTCATCGCACTACTGTGTGGGGGGAACCGCCGAGAGAGGGCCAACGACTACGCGCGGTGGTCGCCTTCTCGTGTTTTGTTTGGCAACTTGGGGGAGAAAACACCGGGGGCCCCCAGCGCTGCAGGGATGTGTGCAGGGGTGCCTATAAAACCTCAAATGTGAAAAAAAAACCCTAAGGTTTTGAAAACGACATTTATCGGGTGTACTACAATGAAATCAGACATCACAAATCTGAGGATACGCTGCACAAAACAAACACAAAATGCGCGGGAAAGCCAACATAGAACGAAAATGGTCGCCGGCCAACAGAGAGACACCGTCTACACTACTCTCTACTCCTACAACTATGTGACGATCTCACTCCAGTTCATCTTGGCTCCCGAGCGACCGGCGCGACCCGCGCTCACTGGCTGGAAGCGTGAGATCGCTCCAGTCGCTGCGCGTACTGGAGATGAACGAGCACTCGCCGAGGATCGCGGTTGAGAACGACGGCACGGCCGTGTACGCCGAGCCGTTGGAGTACCGGCGGGGCATGCGGTCGTCTTCGTCATCACTGCCGCTGCCAACGCTGTCAAGCTCTTCACTGTCGTTGTGGTCCGACTCGTAGTCGTCGCCTCCGTCCGTCGAAGTGGGCGAGAACGCTGAGCCACCGCCGCCGGATGTGTACATCATGGTGTTTCCTTGGGACTGCAAATACGCGCGTTGGTGCTCATCGAAGATGCCCTGGACGCTTCTGTCCACGTCCGAGCCACTCCAGTTTGACAGCGCGTTCACTTCGTCGTCAAAAGAGAGATGTGTGGAAGAGCTTTCGTCCGACTCAACGCGCACACGAGGCAAAGTGTCCCGAGAGCGGAACGCGTCGGCGACGTTTGCGTGGAGCGACTTGATGTCAGCTTCTTGCTCTTCCTGGATCGGCTGGGATCTGGCAGTTCGGTTGGAGTTGGATCCAGTAGAGCGATCGCCCACGGTGGAGACATTAAGCAAGTCGACGGTGCTCGCGGCACGACTGCTGACGTGCGGATCCGACTGCAATCGCGCTTGTTGCCGACCCATGAATGTGTCGACACTGTGATGGCTTGACGACAAACTGGGCGACGACGCGTACCAGTCGTACTCGAGCTCGCCGCTGCCAGTCTTGTTCTGCATACTCGCGGTTCCATCCTGTGATGTGCGCTGCGTGGGGAAACGCGTGTCTCGCCATAGAAGAACAACAATGACACCAGCGACAGCGGCGATGCCACCAACGAAGACAATGAGTGGCCATGTCTTGTCTGGTCGCGTGATCGCCGATTCGATGGCCTGTGGAGCCTGCGGCTGAGGCGGCAGCGTGGCAAACTCGGGTGATGATGTGGGAGGAACGGGTTCTCGCGTCGAAGGTGACAGAGGCGGCTTCGTGGCGGATGGTGTGGATGTTGGCGTCTGCAGACCTGTGGGAGTCGGTGTTCCTGTCGGCATCGGTGTGATGGTCGGGGTAGGACGAAGTGTCGAGTGAGCCCTCAGCGTGTTACCTGTCTGGCCGACATTCGTCGGAGCATTGGGGGGCACCGAAGACGGCGAATCGGTTTGTGGAGCTGTCGGTGCCGGTGCAGGAAGCTCGGACGCCGGTGTGGAAAGCTCCGGCGAATGTGTTTCCTCGACGACGGGGCGAATCGTCTCGGGGCCGCCGATAACAGGAACGTCGGGTTCGTTGGCTTGTTCGTCTTTGCTTCCCGCGGGTTGAACCGTTCCGGGAACGATGAAGTCCGCATCCGCCAAATTTGCTTCCACCCGCATGGGTCGCGTCGGCATCGGCGTGCGCCTCATCGTGACTGCAGATTCCATGTTATTCCGGTGAACCCACAGCACAAACACACGCGCAGCGTCATCCTACCTGTCTGGGCGGTCGCAAGAGGCATCAGGAGCAGCAGACCTGCGAGGGTGAGTGCAGTGGCCATGCGTCGTGCCATGTTTCCGCTTTCGCTTCTGTGTTCTCTGGTGGTTGGTGCTGTCAGCCGTGTGGATCGTGCGGCAAAAAGTGTTGTGGCCACGGCAAGTGGACGCGCACGCGGAGGATGATGAGCTGCGTCCACAGTGGTCACTGGCCCTTCAGGTTTGCGCGCCAAGGGCCATTGCTGAAAGAAGCCAGTGGTCGTGTCGCCGTGTCGGACGGGCTACACTGAGTGGCGTCCACGCTGTGATTCAGCGTCTAAACCGCCACCGTTGAAGTGCACCAATCTACGTGACAGGTTCTCGACTCGTGGGATCCAGAGCCAGCTGCGTTGGCCGGGTCAGGCTTCTCTCGCGAGGGTGGTTTCAGGGAGGTACCCCACAGACGTCCATACGTCCAGCGTCCCGAGCCAGTCTGCGCTGCTCGAGTCATCCGAGGGTCTTGAGGCACGAGCCGTCGCCCAGATCGGGTGTTGCCATTAGTCGCGGTCGCCTGACGTTGTGGTGCGGACTGGATGGTCGACCACGATCCCGCCGGCCACACCTCACCGTCTGCGACCGGATGTGCGTGTCAACTGGATCGCGTCTCCTTTCCGGAAACCTCGTTCAGAGCGACACGAAGATCTCGACTGACTGCTGGTGGCCATTGGCGTGAACGTGTGCAACACTGTCTACACTAAATCGTGTACCTTCAAGTGGTCCAGGCTCTGGATATCCACAATGGGTTGCGTTGGAGTTGGCTCGCTTTCGAACGAAATCTCAGATCGCACTCACCGTGTTTTGATTCAACGACTCCTTTCAACCAGACGACCAGAGTGACTCTTCATGGTGCCGATCCAAATTTAGTCCCACGCATGGCGGGGATAAC
>JAADXJ010000036.1:0-59343 GCA_023337735.1 Pythium biforme | reverse complement strand
GGTCAAACTTGACACGCAGCTCCTTCAGGTTCCGGCAGGCCTCGAGTACGCTCGCGACGCCGGCGCTGCTGTAGAGCGCGTGGCCGTCGGCCGACATCGTGTGCTCGCCCTCGGCGCCGTTAAAGTGCAAGACCGTTACGTGGGGCCGCGGCTGCGCGCTGAACATTGCAAAGTGGTCGTCGGAGTACGGGAAATTCATCCAGTCGACGTGGATCAGGGAGGTGCAGGCGCTTGTGAACGCCTGCCAGTCGGGAAGCGGACTCAGCGCCAACTTTTGCCGCAGCATTTCGTTGTGGAGCTCCGATGGCGCGCCCAGCGCGTTGAGGTATTCGAGCGTCGGGCAGGACTGCGCGAGCGCCGCAAAGAACTCACCCTCAAGCGCGATGAGCTGCGGTAGATCCTCGGCCTCCTGGCCAGCATACCGCAATGGGAACTCGAGCTGCTGCAACCCGCCATCGGGTGTCGCCTCGCGCCAGCGCTTCAATCCGGCGTACAGTTTCCGCCGTAAGTTGGCCAATGGCGCTGCTTCGTGGCGTGACGAGTCCCGCGCAAGGTCACTGCCCAGCACGAGGGCGCGCAACTTGGGACACTCGGTCGACGCGGCCTCGAGCATGAGCGGCAGCTGCGCCGAGTCGAGCGCAAACGTGCGCAGGTCCAGTCGCTCGAGCTGCGGCACTTTGGCGAACATGCGGCGCCAGGCCTCGCGCATTGCATCGTCGGGCGCCTCGGCCTCAGGCTCGTCTGTTGATGCGTCTCCTTCGTCTGAAGACGTTGCCGTGGTATCGTCGCCTTCATTGTTCCGCAAAAGGAGGAACCGCAGACTGCGCAAGGGCACGGGCTTCCACACGGCGCCGTCGAGCAGCGTCGCGATCGGGTGCGCCGCGAGCGGCTGTATAAGTGTGATGCTGAGCGCGACCTCTAGCTCGTCGCGGAGCTGCTTGACCACGGCCGCCCAGATCGTCGTGTGCGTGAGCTCGAGCTTGTCGAGCAGCAGTGTCGGCACATGGGGCTCCAAGGGAGCGATGGCGCCGTGGCGCCCGTCGTCGGCCAGCGCCAGGATCAGCTTGAGCACCGGGAGCGGCAGCGCCGCGAACGTCTCCATCGTCACTACCTTTGCCTGGGGTGCAGAGAGCGGGGGTGGGGGACGAAAAGAAGATCTGTGTTCTTGCGGTCGCAAACTCTTTCGGACAGTTTGGCGCTCTTCATTTTGCGAGGGATCAGATCCCCTCGGTTGAGTGGCGGTGCGACATGTGACATGAAGCCATGTCCCATCAAGAGTGATGGTCATTTTGGGTACTTTGAAGCCATGTTGGCTGGCATTGTGAAAGGGATTATCCAACTCGTATAAATTGTGGGGGTCATAATTTAACTCTCGAGGCACCGCACGCATAACCAAGGAGAGTCTCTCTCTCTCGGCTGGGGCGATCCCCGCTAACAACACTACGCTCGCTCCTCTCTTTGCTGCTCCTCACTATCTCTCTCACCTGTTCGTACGTACAGTACATCGATGCACATGGAAAAAAAAACATTCTTCTCAGCAGCTCCTTCGACCGAGCTGCTGCTCTCAGAATGCCACCTCGCGGTTCCGCGCCGAGCCCGAGAGGCCAAGGTCCAGCTTCTTGTTCTCGTCGCGCGCGCCCTTTTCGAGTCCGTACGAGCGGATGAACGCGCGCAACCGCACCGTGATTTCGACGGCGCTTGGGCGATCCTTCGGGTCAAAGGCCATGCAGTCCGAAGCGAGCCGGCGCAGTTCTGTGGGGCAGTCCCGCGAAATTGTGGGCTGCAGCTCGCCCTGTGCGACCATTTGCTGAATGTCCTCCTCGGGCAGTGGCTCGCCCTGTGAGTCCAGGCAGTCCGCATACGGGATCTGGTGTGTGTCGAGCTCACAGAGGATCACACCAAACGCGTACACGTCGCTGGCTGTGAGGTACACAGCGGCGTTGCTCACGACCTCGGGCGCGAGCCAGCGCTTGGACTTCTTGGCCGCGCGGTCCAGCGACGTCGCGCCGATGCCGCCGAGCTTGGCACGGTAGTCCTTGGTGAGCAATATTTCGCCGGAATCCAGCGAGCCGTGGACCAAAGGCGGGCTGTACGAGTGCAAGTGCACGAGCGCCTCGGCAATGTCGAGCGCCATTTGGAGCTTGTGGCGGCTGCGCTCCTGACGGGTCTTGGCGTCGCGGGCCGTGGCATCGAGAAAAGTCCGCAAGTCGCCACGCGGGAGGTACTCGTGGAGCGCCTGGAGGCGGTGGCCCGAGGTCCACGCGACGCCCACGAAATCCACAATGTGCGGGTGGCGCAGCTGCGCCGCGAGCTCGACGACGTCGATAAACTGCTCGATCGACTCGCTCGTGATGTGGTCGACGTTGAGCCGCTTGGACACGAGCATGTCGCCGTCCTGGTGGCGCATGACCCAGAGGTCGAACCGCGCCGTGGGTGCGCTGAGCTGCCGCAGCGGCTGGAGGTCTTCTTCCACAAGCCATTTGGCCTGGATGTCCTTCATGTCGCGCAGTGGCAGGTCGTCGTGCGTATCCTCATCGGCGAGGCAGCTCTCGCCGAGGCTGAACGAGCGATGGGTCTTGGGCGAGTACCCGAGGTCGAAGCTACTGAGGCTGAAGATCGACGACGAGTACGTGCTGCTCGTGTCCGATCGGTTGGACGGCTTTGCGAGAAAGTTGGACGAGCGATCGTCGGTCACGGTCGAGCGGTTGTCAAAAGACGGCAGAAAGTCGTCGCTGCGCCGCGACGACGACTTGGCCAGCGACTGGCGGATCTGCGGCTCGTTGTTGGCACACGACGAGCACACTTTAACGTCGATGACACCGACCATGGGGATGTTGGCCTTGCGCTTGACGAAGCACGTGCCACAGATAATATCGCCGCACTAGAGGGCAAAGTAACCACATGTGAGTGTTCTGGTGTTCGTGATCACGTGGACAAGACAGCGAGCATGTACGTACGACGCGGCAGTGGTGGCGACGCTTGAAGGCCGTGAACTTGGTCATGCACATGGAGCAGTCCTTGCGCGAAGACGCCTTGACCCAGTCGTCTGGGTTCGCGAGCGCCTCGAAGGGGAGCACGCTGGTCTGCACCATGGTGGTGTGGGGGATTCTTCCGCGGAATCGAGCGGAAGAGATTCGTGTCGGGCGGTGCGGCCGACAACGTTCTAGATGTGTATGGCGGGAAGAGCTCGCTCAGGAACTAATAGCAACTAGCAATCCCCAATTCCGTCGACACGACGAGGTGACGGTGTGGATGTGGGATGTGTGGGATGTGTGGAAGTGTGCGTGGGTCCAATGCTTGCCCTTGTGGAGGGAGCTGCGGCAGCAGGATAGAATTCTTTGTGAGACCGTTGGTGCGGAGGGGAAAAGCTCGGCGGCCTGGAAACTGGACAGCCGAGGGGAGAACCCATGCGTGGCACAGGACGCTCCGCCCGACCAAAAGCACGGTGCGGGATTCCTCGTCGGAAGAACCGAGCCAGCTGAGACGGCGTTGCTCGTGCAGCACAATTCAATTCAAGGTGATCTACTTGGTTCTTCCACAAAACAAGGTGTACATTGCCTATCATATTCGATCAAAATGAGTGAAAGTCAGCATGTTATGTAAATAGTCAAGTGTCGAGCTGGCATCCAAGAGTGGGATGCGTCCAGCTGGCGTTCGGCTGGAAGAAGATTCGACTTGCCCCCCATGAATCTTCATGCCGCTGCGCAATGCATGCACCCGCTGGTGTGCGAATCTTGAAGCCGATCGCTCCACACCGTGGCGAAAGGGCGACAGCTTCCCTCTCGCTCGCTCCCGTGGTTTCTTTCCATCGGAGAAAAACCATGGACAACGTGCATCCAACACGATCGTGCGGGCATCGGCCTGGTGGACGTCCAATCGACATTTGGCCAAAGTTGCACACACGTACATGAACGCAGCAGCTCGGTGTATACAGTAGTACAACGTGTCGTGGTGTATCGACGCTTTGACTCGACCATCCACTCGAGCTCGTGCGACCTTGTCGGCACCTCCACTCTCTCTCTCCGCGCACTCTTATTCCCGCCGTCACTCTCTCTCTCTCTCTCTCGCTCTCTCGCGTCAGCAAGGAGACGTGCGGGAATCTTTATGCGTGGCGCGCAATTAGATTCGCCGCGCTGCTCTCACTCGCCGTCACGCTGCGTGTCTTGCGGCTTTGGGTTCGACGTTCCAGGAGGACTCTCGCGGTGGAATCGTCCACAACGCGGTCGAATCCGAAAGAGTCCAGTGACCAGTTAGATATTTCTGAGACCAAACTTCGACTTACTGTACACTTGTTGACGATCAACGTCGATTGCCGGTTGGCTGCACGTCCAGTCGGGAACATTGCCTGCTCGCAATGCGACGCGGCTGGTCCGCGGCGCGATTAATGCCAGGTGCCGCAGTTGCTCAGCTGCGTTCGAACACGCGGAGAATGGTGCTGGACTGGACAGACCGCCATCTCGGGAAGACTGGTCAGCTCACGTCGACGCGCAATGGGATCGGATGATAACCATCAAACCGCCGCCCCGTTTGCTGGTGGCTGATGGCCGCCAAAGCAGCTGCGAGTCGAGAGTCCGTCACTGAACTCTAGCCGTCATCAAGACCCTTGGCGTTCAGACGTTTGACGTCTTGACGTTCAAGGCTTTTACATGTCGAGTGGGCTGGAGAGATCGCGTCTTCGATGGAATCCTCAACTGACTGGCCCTGGATCAAGCGCGCGCGTGTGTGGTGCTGGCTTCAGGATTCAATGGAGAGCCCACGAGCGTGCTCTTCTGTTCGATGTGGGCGACCGAAGGAGAGCGACGCGCGCCGTCCGCCCCTTGTGGTGTGGATTCGACGATGCGTGTCCGTGAACACAGCGACCGGAACGATCTTGATTGAAACGCGCGCAGCCGCGCGGCAACGTTCCCCGCACACGGCCTTGTCTCCGGATCAAACGACAGACACGCGAGTGCCACCTCCCTCAGCTCTGCTGGACAATCGTCGGATAGACTGGGCTGGAGCTTGCCGGCGGCGATGAGCAGCATGAGCCGCATCTCGGGCAGCGGCGTGTCGTCGGCGCGCACAAAGTCGCTGTATGGCGACTCGTGGGTGTCCAGTTCCGAGAGAAGCACGCCGAACGAGTAGATGTCGCAGGCCGCACCGTAGTGGCCGCCGCCGTTGAGCACTTCGGGCGCGAGCCAGCGGCCTGTGCCCACGCCCGTGGTCATCGAACCGTCCACGGACTGAAACCGCGAGACGCCAAAGTCTGTGAGCTTGGCGCGTAAGTTTTCGTCCAGTAAAACGTTCTTGGACTTGACGTCACGGTGCACGAGCGGCGGCGCCATCGCGTGAACGTACGCGAGCGCGTCGGCCACGTCGATCGCGACCTGCAACTTCCACGGTGCGGTCCCCATACCGCCGTCGCTCTCTGGCTTGGTCGTCGTGAGCCAGCGCCGCAGGTCGCCGTTGGGCATGAACTCGAACAGCGCCTGCAAGTCCAGCTGCCGTGTCCACGCAGCGCCCACGAAATGAACAACCCGAGAGTGTACAAGCCCAGCGACAAGCCGCACTTCCTCCACAAACTTGGCGCGCGCGTCGTCGCCGCAGTTGAAGCCGATGAGCCTCTTGGCTGCGAGTTGGGCGTTCGTGTGGCGGTGACGCATGAGCCACACGACGCCGTTGCCGCCGCTGCCGATGACGCGCACGTCGTCGAAAAGGTTGGCGTCGACCCAGGGCACGTCGAGGTCCAGGATCTCCCACGCTCTCGACAGCGACGCTCTGTCAATCTGGTCGAGACCACTTTGCTGGGGCGCCGCTGGCTGTGGCGGTGATGCTGCATCGGTGACAACGATAGGAGCCATCGCACTGACGATCTGCTGGAGCTTGCGCGCGGCGAGTGACCGCGCTGACGCGTTGCGTGAGGAAGAGATAGAGGAGGAGGACGCCGACGCCGAGGAGGAGGACTGGGAAGATGAGCCCGAGGAAGAGGACGCGTCACTAGCACCAGCACCAGCGCAGGACGCGCAGATCTTGACGCGGCGCAGCCCCACAACCGGTAAGTTGACGGGCTTGGGCGTGTAGCACATCACGCAGACCACTTCGCCGCACTACCCGTTGTTCCAACACCACGGTCCGTGAGGGAGGGCGGGAGAAGGAACTAGACTGAAGGAATTGATCACACGCACCTGTCGGCAGTGGTGCTTGAGCCGCAGCGGCGAGAACCTGTGCGCGCAGACCGCGCACCGCGCGCGAGTGGATGCGCGTGTGTATTGCTGCGGTGGAAGCAGCGCGTGGGCCGCCACGAGCGGTTCCGGCAGCGGCGGCGCCGGAGAGGGTCCATCTTCAGTTCGCGCCATTTTGAGTTGTTGGAGTGTTCGTGGTGATTGGCCCCGTTCAGGCGGAGTCGAACCGGAAATCGACAACAATCCGTTTCCCATATTTCCACAAAAAAGAGTTCAGCCAGTCTGTTGGTGTTCCGAACGTGCGGGAACATTGTTGCAACCCGATGTTCTTATCTGTGATCCTTAACCTAAATAAACGTGTCAGCCCGTGGGACGTGTGTGGGAAGATTGGCTCAGAGCAGCGAGTCGTCACACAGCACGATGCCCGGCTGCTGGCGCTGCTGCGGAGTCTTACTGGCTTCGAGCGTGTTGGCGAGCCCAAGCGTGCGGATGAATGAGCGCAGGCGCGCGACGACGTCGATCGCGGTCGGGCGTTGCTGGGGGTCGAACGAAAGACACTCCGAGGTGAGCTGCCGGATCTCGGGCGGGCAGCTCGCCGACATGGACGGGCGCGCCTGACCCAGCGTGACCAGGAACATCACGGCGACCGTGGGTAGCTCGTTGCCCTGCGCTCCGTGGAAGTCACTGAACGGAATAAGGTGCGTGTCGAGCTCGGTAAGGATCACGCCGAGGGAGTAGATGTCGCACGACGAGTTGTAGGCGCTACTGTCGCTCAGCACTTCTGGCGCGAGCCAGCGCGCGACTTCGGAGCCGCTCTTGCTGTCGGTCTTGGTTGCTAAATCGACGCGTACGGCACCGAAGCCGCCGATCTTGGCGCGATTGTAGGCCGTCAAGAGGACATTGCGGGACTCGAGCGCGCGATGATGGAGTGGCTGCTCGAGTGAATGGAGGTACGCGAGCGCTTCGGCGATATCTAGCGCAATGCGTAGCTTCTCGACCATGCGTTGCTGGCACACGAACGCCTCTGAGATCGTCTGGTCAAGATAGGCGCGCAGGTCGCCGCCCGGCAGGTATTCAAACAAAACCTGGAGGTCACGGTCTCGCGTCCACGATACGCCCACGAGTTCAACGATGCGAGGATGTTGGAGTTTGGAAACGAGCTTGATGTCGTCCACAAAATCCACCGCGGATTGTTGCGTGCGGCCTTCTTTTGCGAGCCGCTTGGCGACGAACTTGCGTCTCCCTAGGTGGTTCACGATCCACACCGTCGCGTGTTCATCGCTGCTCAGCTTGCGGAGATCGTCCAGCTGCTCGGCTGGGTACCATGGAACTTGGAGGTCGTTGACGTCCCAGTCAGTGAACTTGTGTTTCTCAAAATTGATGGTGTTGGGCGAAATGAGCGCTTCGAGATCATCAAGCTCCTTCTGGGTCACTTCCATATCGGCGGTGCTCTCAACGGTCAGCGACATGTCGGACAGTCGCCCGCGATGTTTCGCTGCGTGGTCACCGTTCGCGGCCACGTTGCAGGGCTTGCAGATCTTGACCTTGGTGAAGCCGAGGACCGGTAGTAGCGCGTCGGTCTTCATCATGCAGTTGCCGCACATCACTTCGCCGCACTATCCAAAAATTTTGCACACCACGCAGCGTTAGCATTTTTCCGTTCTCAATCCACAACCACCTTCTTGATGGGAAACAAGTCGGGTGTCCGTGCTCACCAATCGGCAGTGATGCTTGCGGCGGAACGGCGTGTATTTGAGCGCGCACACCTTACACCGCTCGCGCTCGGACGACGGGACCCACTCGCTCTTGCCGAGTAGCTCGCTGAAGCTCAGTACACGGACATCACCGTCTGCAAAGTCGCCTCCGCGGGTTTGCATCGTAGGGTTGCCAAGATATTTTGACATCGTGACCAGATGCGCTCGAGAACAAAAATGACTTCCGATCGGCTTAGACGACTAGAGCCAGCTGCGCTGAGCACGGTGGTTGGCGCTGCGTTCCGACAGCGTCGGCTCGACCGGATCGGGCGTAGCGGTCACGCACGCAATCAGGGAATCCTGCTGGAAAGAGTCGAGTCGGGGGTGGGCCATCTGCGCTGGTCGCGTGTAGCGATGCGCTTCTTGCGCATGACGTCCGTCGTGCGTCTGGCGCCATTGCCACGTCCAACGACCATCACTCTTCAAATGTTGCCTTTTGAGGTTGAAAACAAGGTAAGTAGAGATTCTTCAGTGTGAGTAAAGTTGGTGGTAAAGGACCGTAAAATGACAAAAATGGAGATATGTCCCTTGGGTCTCACCTTGTTTAGGATCTGTATATTTCTGACAACCTGTCGGCGAAAAGATACGCGCTTGATGGCTGGTTGGAAGATGCGCCGCTGGAGCAGAGGTAACGGCGAAGGGCAAGTCGCAGCAGCGCCATCATGACCATGTGGTGTGAGTCCGCCTCCATCATCCGGCGCGTTTGTTTATTGTGTCTCTCGATGACCACGGTGCCGTACCGGTAGCGTGAGATGGACGACTGTTCACAGCGCGAGTGACAGAAACGTTTGGGTGCAAGTTCAGATGCACTTCGCTCGGCGTCCTTGATTCTTGGATGCGTGGACTTTGGACTTCATAAAGCAGCTTAGCTATCATAGCCTACGATTCGTAGGCGCTGCACCAGCAGCGGCTGCTGTACAGGAGAGCGATTTCGTGCGTAGGCCGCCTACTGGGGTGGGCGCTTCCAGCGACAATTCCGGTCGCAAGTTCTCTCAGCGTAAGCTGAGAGCTACGAATGACTGCCAAAAACTTGACAGAATATGACTTTGTACTGAAACAGGTTATGAAAGGGTTAACTTAATTGAGACCGCGGACGAGACCAATGCTGTTGTCCAGTCTTGTCATCTCGCCGTCCAGTCCCAGAGAGCTCAATGCTAGTAATGTTAGTAACTCAGTTAAGGTACATTTATCCATATCAGAGAGTAACCAACAAAAGCAGTTACGAACAATGAAGAAGACTCTGGATTTTGGGTGTTGGCTCCGCACCCTGTTGGAGGAACAATCGACTGTTGTCGTCGGTGTCGCTCCGCGGCCTTGCTGGCGAACCTATCGCAGCGCAAGTCGACCATACGCGGCACATGGACGACCACCAAGGTCCTTGCGTTGACTCTCAAGGGATTTGGTGGTGCGCTCGACTCGACCGTCGCGTAGTACGATGGTGAAACCTGTGCAAGATTCTTTCGATTGAAGCCGTGAACCAGGCCGGCGCGAGTTGTCAATGCGCGCGCATAAGTGAGGGAACCGGTCGTCGCGTTTGTGTCACCGGCCCGGGCTCTGCCGACGTCAGGATCGCTACAAGGAGTCCGGGATGGATCGTGACGTGTGGGATCGTGATGACAAGCACCTGCGCGAGACGCTCGGGTTTTGTTGTCGGCATCATCCGCATGAACCGTCGGTGATCACGGCTCACTTTGGCGGGAAGAGTGGCTGCAAAATTCGCGGGAACGACGTGAACCTGACGTACAAAGACATCGAGACTGGCGAAACGGCGACGCTTCTTCCGGAGATCAACACGTGTAGGCAAGCTTTACCTTCTCCACTCGGGAGGGCCTGTTGTTCGCGGCGCAGTTCAGTCAGCTAGCTTTGGTGCTTGTCGAGAAGGCAATGTTCTCGGAGATCCAGGCGGCAAACGTGGCGCTCTCTTCGCGGGTCACTTGCTTGGCGAGTACGCTGGTCTCAGCTCGGTTGCGGGTCTGCTAGCCGTCAGAGACATCGCGGAGGTCGTCTTGCTGTGAGGCTTGGTCGGTCATACAGAAGGTGGTCAAGCACGACTCACAGGACCGATCGGACTACGGCATTCGCCCCGCGAACCAGGGAGTGTTGGCCCGCATTTCACGGAGGCTACCATGCACTGGGTCGTGGATGTGCGCCGCGTCGGGCTGCTGCAGGTCGTGAACTACAGCGTCGAAGGCCAGTACGTCGTTGCTAACGAGAACGTGAACCTCGAGGCGCTGTCCAGCAGTCTGTCAGCAATCAAGTCTTTGAAGCCGTTGGACATCACGACGATTATTGCGGATGCTGTGGTGCTGTCCCAGGTAAAGAAGAACAAGGCGATCGAGACAGGCAAGCCGTTCATGACAGCATGTGGCTCTCATCGTACGTACACTCTCTCTTCCTCCCATCCGCCGAAAGATTTCTTTCCGGTCATTTACTCCCACATGCCTGTTTTTCTTGCGCACAGCCCGCTGCATTATTTAATCCGTTGTGGCGATCGCATGACCACCACCACGATCTTGCTCGTTGGCATCGTTATGCTGTTTCACTGGCGTGAGCTACTGGGCGGTATCCCTGCGTCGGGTTCGCTCCTGCGTATCAAGTTTGAGGCTTCCATGATCGAGAAGCAGCTACCTCTGCTCGTCGGCCGCTTTAACTCAACCTCGTGTCGGTGCCGTTCTCGATCGAGAGGCATACGTCGAGAAGGTGTAAGAGTCAACCAAGCGCCCGTTTCGGGCGGCAGTACACATGGCGCAGCGCCATGAGGAGTTAGATCAGCTCTCCGTATCGGCACTCTCCTATATACTCAGGCACGATCTGCGTGCCCAGGAGGCGTTCATCGAGTTCAGTGGGTAGAATGGCGAGGACTCCGAGGCGACCCGCTCCTCATGGTCGGCGGTGTTACCAATACGCAAGTGGTGAAGGCTGTCGAGTTGACGCAAAGCAAGACCCAGCGCCAGGAGATGCAACTGTCGCTGATCAAAGAACATAGCGGTTTCTGCGTAATGTGTTTGCCGTCGACGCATGAGTTGGTGGAGCGGTTGACCAGTTTGATGGGCAAGCCGGACGAGATCCAGAACCGCGTGCCGCACTCGTCTGAACCAACGACATTCCAGCCCGTGTCGTGCCCATTCCGGCCAAGGCCAACGTCATCGCTCACGTCGAGAGCATCGGTTCCTTCGTGCTCAGCAAGGATCTGCAGGTTGCCGTGTATAGCCCGCCGAGCGAAGGCGCGAACCTGCAGGTGCGCGGTGACTTGAAGATCCTGTACGAGCTGATTTATTTTCAGCTCATTGAGGTGGCTGACTGGACCGCCACGTAGTATAAGCTCGTGTCGAGCCACGCTGATGCGCCTCATATGCTCGACTTTGGCTCAGGCTTTTGCGCCTCGAAGTTCACGGCGTCGACGGCAGAAGGACTACGCATTACGGTGGTGGACACAAGTGTCAAGCACTCCGTACTGACGCCGTCAGTTTTCGCTTCGCCGGTCCACGGTCTCGAGCAGCTTGTTGCAGGTGATGCGTGAGCCTCGTGGATATGTCGTCTACGGGTCCCGCACGTGTGTCAAGACTGGCAAGCTCGTCAAGAACTACACGCCTATGAAGAAGACGTCGGTCATGGCGGCCGGTATGGCGCCGAGGACGAGTCTGGGCGGCATCTACCTTGTGGCGGCCATCTAAAACGCCAACTCCATGGTGAGCTGGCTGCCGGTGGTCTCTCGCGTCGGAACAGTTTCGAGTCGTCGTTTCGCGAGCTCGTGAACAAAGTCAAGCGGGTCTCGGCATCTTGATCAACATGCTGTACTTGAACGCCAAACAGTGGGGTTCCAGGTCCCGATTGTGATTCGCCTGTGTAAGAGCGGCGTGCCGATCGAAAGCATCATAATTAGCGCAGATATTTTGGCCAAGGATTGTGCCGTGGAGACCTTCAGCGAGTGGCAAGGTGCCGGCATCAATCTGTTGAGCCTGAAGGCTGGTTCGATTGACGGCACCAACGCTGTGTTGGAAATTAGTCGTGCCATTCCTACCATGAACATCATGTTGCAGTGGCCCGGCGCCCGTCATGGTGGCCACCACAGAATCCACCAGCCTCTTGAAGCGGCGTACGCTGCGATCCGCCATCTGCGGGACATTCATCTTCTCGTGAGCTCGGGTTGAGGCAACTTGGAAGACTCGCAGGTCATCACAGGCGAGCGGCGCTTGCACCGTGGCGACAGGCAAAGATGCCTGCCATCGATGGTATTCTTGCCGGCACCCTACAGTCGAGTTGGTGCCACCAGTGCTTGATGCTTGGGCGACACTTGTTGGGCTGCGGCTTCACCACATCGATCCACTTGGTGTGCGCGAGCGGAGGCGACACATCGAGCAAGGAAGTCGAAACGAGTATTGTAGCTGCACACTCGGGCGCCGAATGAGGGCAAGCCTGGTCTTGCGAACGCAGTTGGGCCTGGAAATTGAGGTCACCCGATTGGTTTGATGGCCGTGATGGCGCACTGCACGAGGGAAAACATGCCGCACAACTCGCAGGTGACGACGTAGCTGCGGATGCCGTAGAACCGTGCGCACGCAGATTTTGCACCAGCGCGGACCGGCGAGATCACCGGGGTGCCACTGGTGGTATACCATGGCGTACGAACCATCGCGGAACTTGCACCGTCTTCCCCGCGACCACCATGGACGCCACGACCGACGGCCTCGTGGACCCGAAGTCCTCCTTCGTGCCGACGGAGGCGCTTGATCTCTTCCAGCGCATCGGCTAGCTGCTCGTGCTCGCGGTGCTGTTCGCGTTCTTGCTCACACGCAAGCTCTTCTACCTAGTTTGTGATGGCTTCTGGCGCCGTGTGTTTCCGTCACCAGTCGTCGAACTGCGGTCCTGGGTAGAGGAGCGTTGCGCCATTTGAGAAGCAGTACGAGCGTCCCACCACGAGCTGCTACCACCCAATCTGGAGAGCAGGGTGTGGTACGTCCGCATCCGCCAATGGGGGGATGCAAATCGGCTCGACTTGGCGACGACGACGAGCACGTACTCTGCGGCGGGAGAGTTGCCGCACTCTTGGGCATCAGCGACGCGGGGCTGCGCCATCAGGCGACCAAGGCAATCCATCCAGAGCCACGCCGCGTCGTAGGACGCTGTCAAGTAGCACAAGCACGCGGAATTCGTGTAGCGGCGCTCGGCGTGCTGGGAGTTCTATCAAGCTATTTTATCTTCACTAATAAATCTCATCTTCAAAGCAAGTCAAGACTTGATGCCGCCCAGGCGCCGCAGATATATGTTTTTTCGTACCACACGGTTCGGGTCGCTGCTGCCACGGTCCACCTTCCATCGCTCAACTCGTACCACAATATTTGACTGTGAATGCCTGAACGCTGAGAGACAAACGCATGCTTGCATGCGCTCGAGTCTGTCCTCGGATCAGCCAGCTTGCTGAGCTCTCTATCCGCCAAGATTTGCGGAAATAGTCACGAAGCTATCATAATAATTCGCACATGCGTACTATCATAAGTGATATCGGATGACACACCATCACTCTGCACGACAACTGACTCACACAAAAAGAAGAGAGACGCATCCTGCAAAAACCGTTCCAACGTTCCGTTCCAACACTCAGGAATCGAAACGCCGAACAAATTGAGCGCCCGTCGCCAACGTTCGCGCGCCCGCAAAAGTTGGCCCGAACATTTGGTGGCAGGTTCAACTTGCCTTGCTTCCCACTCGTTTGTTTGATACGTACACGGAGGCCACAGTGCAAAGCGGCGCGTGCGGGCAACGCCAACACCCGCCAACTCCAACATCCCCCAACACCAACGAAACGCCGACGTCAACGCACCAACGCCAGCGCGACACCGACGTGACGCCAACGCCAACATTTATAAACACCACAAGACGAGTCCAATACCAACGCCCAACGATGTGGACCCGCCGCAGCAGCCAGCCGCGCGCGCCACAGGCCACGCGCTTCAACTTGCTGCTGCTGGAAGACGGTGAATACTTTCTGGATGTGCGTCCGTGTCATGTCCCGTTGGCAGGCACATACGCGGAGTGGGCGCTAACGTGTTCCATGATGTCCCCAGGACTACAGTGCATTTCGGTACATGGAGCCACGGCTCGACACCCATCGGTACGTTTTGCATTTTGCTTTTTTGTTGGCGTTTTGTTGGCAATTCCCAACATTTGGAAGTTCATGACTGGATGTGTTCATGCAGCAAAGTGCAGGGCCGGCTCAAGGTGTGCACGCGCGGGCTCTTCTTCGTGCCCAACGACCTCGTGCTGCCGATTGTGCGGTTCCCCTTCCGAGGGATGCGCGCATTCCCAACGATCGTTGCGTTTGAGGACGCCGGAGAAGACGCCAACGACGAAGCGTCGCCAACGCTCGTGGCGTTCCAAGCCAAGACTATCATGGAGATGCGCGAGCGTGGCATCGATCACCCGTACATCGTCAAGGACCTTGGCGACGACAGCGCTGAGCGTATGCTGTTTGCGCTCACATACTCGAATCCCGAGCCTTTTGTGGAGAGCCTGCGCACGATATTTGACGTGGCCAACCGCCCACGGCGAAGCATGAACAAAGCCGAGGAAGAGATGCTGCTCCAGGCCGTGCTGGCGTCTCGACAGCTCGTCGAGTTTGACCCGAGTTGGCTAGTCGACTACCGCGAGCGGCTGCTGTTCTCTCCGGGGCGAGCGGTCACGCGCATCGAGCCGTTAGTGAACTACCCAGGGTGCATAGAGCTCACGGATCAACGGTACGTACTCGTGGGCTACAGGTGATTCGGATTGTCGTTGATGACCAGTGTACTTATGTACTAGGATATACTTCCAGCCGGCTCGCCTGAACAACGTCGCGCACTCGATTCTCCACTGGGACTACGACGCCATTGAGCAGCTGTACAAGCGACGCTACTTGCTTCGGCAAACGGGGCTCGAGATCTACCTCAAGACTGGTGAAAGCTTTTTCTTTTCGTTTCGGTCACGCCGCGAGCGAGACGAAATCTACGAGATGCTGGTCGAGCAGCCGACGCTCGCGCGGTTTGAGCGGTCGAACATTGAAGAGATGATGCACAAATGGCAGCGAGGCGAGCTCTCGAATTTCGACTATTTGATGTTCCTGAATAACGCGGCCGGCCGCACCAAGAACGACCTGACTCAGTATCCCGTGTTCCCATGGATCCTTCAAGACTACACAAGCGACAAGCTCGACCTCACGGACCCCGCCGTGTTCCGGGATCTGTCCAAGCCCGTCGGTGCGTTGAATGAAGAACGGCTAGAGTACTTTCGGACACGATTCGAAGTCATGCCTCGCGGCGAGGAAGCCGAGGGGATGCCACCTCCCTTTCTGTACGGTACACACTATTCGACTCCCGGGTACGTGCTCTACTATCTCGTGCGGATGGCACCGCAGCAAATGCTGTGTCTCCAAGGCGGCAAATTTGACGCTGCGGATCGTCTCTTCCGGAGCATCGACGTGGCGTGGCAAGGGTGTACGACCAACCACACGGACGTGAAGGAGCTGATTCCAGAATTCTTCGACACCTCGCTCTCGCCCGAGCACTGGCTGACGAACCACCAACTTCTCGACCTTGGCACGACCCAAAGCCTGCTGCGCGTCGGCGATGTCGTCTTACCACCGTGGTCGAACGGGTCTGCGATCGATTTTGTTCGAAAGAACCGTGAAGCGCTAGAGAGCGAGCACGTCTCACAACACTTGCACGAGTGGATTGATCTCATTTTCGGCTACAAGCAGCAAGGCGAAGAGGCTGAGAAGGCCAACAACTGTACGTCCACACTGTCGATCGCTTCTGGAGGTTGGGACTTGCGCAGGTGCTGACGTTTTTCGTGTGTACGTCATGCCTACAGTATTCTATTACTTATCATATGAAGGGGCCATCGACCTCGAGACCGTGACCGACACCTTCGAGAAGTGCTCGATCGAATCACAAATTCAAGAGTTTGGACAGACGCCCAGGCTGTTGTTTTCTACCCCGCACCCGTCGAGGAAAGAAAACGAGGCGCCAATTGAAGTCGCCACACCAGATCTCATACCATCACCTCGGATCCGCGAGCCACGAGTGCGAGCATTTTCGTACCCTCCGATCGAGCGAACTCAGCGCGGTCGCAACGCGATCGAACTCAAGGCAATCAGGCCCAAGTACGAAAACGACAAGCTACGAGGCAACCACCCCGAGTCCAGCCTGCTTCTCCAGTTGTTCCGGTGTATCCACCAACCGCTCGTGCAAGTGCCGCGCGCCATCGGTGAGCTGGCCGTCCACATGTGGGGAGGCATCGGCAACGGGAAGCCGCCGAAGAAGTGGAATTGGCGCACCAAATTGAGGAGGCAAGGCAGTCCGATCCAGTGGCACTGGAGGTCCGAGGAGCCCATGGCATTGCACTCGGGTGAGATCACGTGCACCGTTTTGTCGAAAGACGACGGAACCCTCTTCTCGACGTGCAAGCACAGTTGCGTAAAGGTCGCCGCGGTCAAGGATGGCAGCGTGTCGTTGGACCTCACGGCCAAGGCCGCACTTTCGTGCTGCGACGTGTCATCGGACGAGAAATGTCTCCTCGTCGGTTGTTGGGACAACCGCGTGTACATGTACTCGCTCGAAACGGGGCGCGAGCTCGACCGCGTCTTCGCGCACTCGGACGGCGTATCGGCTCTTTGTGTCGTCGGCAACGACCGCTTCCTCACCAGCTCCTGGGACTCGACGGTCAAGTATTGGCGATTCACGCACAAGTACCTCGTGGCGTCGCCCATCAAGACCTTCCTCGAGTGCGACGAAGCCATCCTGTGCCTGGACGTCAGCCCTGACGGGACGTGGGGGGCCGCTGGCGCGCGCAACGGAATCGTGTACCTGCTCAACTTGAATTCGAGCACGTTCCACCGCGAAGTGTCTGTCAGTCCCGAGCGGCTCGGTGACGTCGCGTCGGTCTGCTTTGCGAGTTCCAGCGCGACGTTCGTGTGCATGACGTTTGCAAACGAGCTCGTGCAGTACAACCTCGCGGGTGAGCAGCTCTACAGCGTCGAAGTGAATGCCGCGGGCCAAGTGAGGTGAGATCAACCGAGTCGGATAGGCTGTCGAGTGGGGGTGACACTAACCCTCATTGTTTAGGTGTTTTGACAGTGATGGTGAGTACGCCGTGGGCGGCACGACCAACGGCAAGATCTTTTTCTGGAAGCTTCACGAGGAAGCCGGCAAAGAGGTCGTGTACGAGATCGCGCGCGCCCACGACACGATCATCAGCTCGCTGGTTGTCGCGTACGACGGCTCGCGCGTCATCACCGGCTCGGTCGACGGCGTCGTGCGCGTGTGGACGCTCGCGCCCAAGCCGCCCGAGCAGAAAAAGACGCACAAGAAACGGTCCGTCCTACAACACGAAATCATGCTGCAGCGCCGCTTCGAGTGCCGCATGCTGCCGGCGTCGACGTCGTACTCGTCGCCCTATGTCTCGCAGCTCGAAGAGGCCCAGGCATTCCTCACCTGTTGAACCCATGTCAAGAAGCCTACTGAATTAACACTAGTCTATGCTTCAGCGTCTTTGGTTGGTGGAAATCATGTACCATGGTACTGGATAATATCCACCTATCGCTCTCTCCTAAAGCCGGGTCGAGGTGGATTTTTTTCATGTGTCTTGTGTCTTTCGAGTGGCAGGGGGAAACTCTCCAAAGGTGCAAGGAAGCGGAAACATCGGACCACCAAGGGAAACCTGCGTGGTGTCGGCGCGTCGTTTGCTCGGTTTTCGATCGTCTCCCGCCCGCAACAGGCCTTTAACGAACAGCACGAAATGGACGAGTCTCTCTACGACGAGTTTGGCAACTACATCGGCCCGGACCTGCGCAGCAGCGACGAGGAGAGCGGCGACGAGAGCGAGGCCGAGTCGGAGCGCTCGGGGCCCACGCGCAGCGACGGCGATGGAGAGAGCGAAAACGGATTCAGCAACGAAGAGGACGATGAGCGCGAGCGCGTGCGCCGCGAGATGGGCTCGCTCGCGGTCCACGGCGCGGCGTTCGGCGGCGACGACGCGAACGCGATCGTGCTCCACGAAGACAAGAAATACTACCCGGACGCGCACGAAGTGTACGGCGACGTGGAGACGCTCGTGATGGAAGAGGATGCGCAGACCATTGAGACGCCGATCATCGAGCCCGTGAAGATCAAGACGTTTTCGGTGCTGGAAACGGGGATCCCGAAGACCACGTACTCGACCGAGTTTATGACCTCGCTCATGGACCACCCGCAGCTCATCCGCAACGTCGCGGTCATCGGCGATCTCCACCACGGCAAAACGCTGTTCATGGACATGCTCGTGCAGCACACGCACGTCGAGAAGTGGGACCCGACCAAGGAGAAACGGTTCACGGACACTCGCAAGGACGAGCAAGAGCGCCACGTCAGTATCAAGAGCACGCCCGTGTCGCTCGTGCTGCCCACGGTGCGCGGCAAGCACTATTTGCTCAACATTATGGACTGCCCCGGCCATGTCAACTTCTCGGACGAATCCACGGCGGCTCTCCAGATCGCGGACGGCGCGGTGCTCGTCGTCGATACGATTGAGGGCGTCATGATGAACGTGAGTACAAGTGCATTCCCTGCAGGGGATGTTGATGACGATGGAAGATCTGATGTGATGTGTTGGTGCTGTAGACGGAGAGACTAATCAAGGCTGCTTTGCGTGCGCGAGTGAAGCTGACTCTGGTCGTCAGCAAGGTTGACCGGCTTATTGTCGAGCTGAAGCTGCCGCCGGAGGATGCCTACTTCAAGCTGCTCCATACCATTGAAGAAGTGAACGCTGTCATCGATGCCAACACGCCGGAAGGAATGGAGAAGCAGCGCTTGTCGCCAGAACTTGGCAACGTGTGCTTCGCCTCAGGACAGCATGGATGGAGTTTCACGCTGGAGTCGTTTGCTGAAATTTATGCGCAAACCCACCGAGGAGTTCCGGCGGCTCAACTTGCACCCCGCCTGTGGGGCAACAAGTACTACAGTCCTCAGACACGAACGTTCAAGAACAAGCAGGTTCGTTGCGTTAGTGCTCACTCTCGACGGTTTGCGTCGTCTGACTTACCAATCGTTTGTGCTGTAGCCTTACCCGAATGCACTTCGCTCGTTCGTCATGTTCGTTCTTGAACCTTTGTACAAGATTTATTCCAAGGTCTTGAGCGAGGACTCGCAGACGCTGTTCAAGTCGTTGCGGGACATGGGCCTCCGATTGCGCAAGGAGCAACTGACGCTCAACCCGCGTCCTCTTCTGAAGCTCGTCATGGCTCAGTTCGTCGGCACAGCGACAGCCGGATTTGTTGATATGGTCGTCGAGCACGTGCCTTCCCCTCTCGCGACAGCGGCGTCCAAGGTTGAAACGCTGTACACCGGTGGCCAGGCCGGCGAGAACAAGATTGCGAAGGGCATGCTGACATGTGATCCCAAGGCACCACTCATGGTGAACATCGTTAAGCTCTATTCGTCTCCGGACGGCACGACATTCAGCGCCTTCGGTCGCGTGTACTCGGGTGAGCTTAAGCTCGATCAGCAAGTGAAGGTGCTGGGTGAAGCGTACACTGCAGACGACGATGAAGACATGAGTTCGCGCACAGTGGAAGGCATCTGCATTCCGGAGGGCCGGTACAAGATTGGCGTGAACCGCGTTCCGGCTGGTAACTGGGTGCTTATCGAAGGCGTCGATGCGTCTATTTCAAAGAGTGCGACCATCACGGATGCCGATGAGGATCAGCTTCAAGATGAGGAAGTCGGCATCTTCATGCCTCTGAGCAGATCTTTCGGTACGTCCGCGACCATGAAGCTTGCAGTCGAGCCCCTGAATCCCGCCGAACTTCCAAAGATGCTCGAAGGGCTGCGAAAGGTTAGCAAGAGTTACCCGCTCGCGCGAACGAAAGTCGAAGAGAGTGGCGAGCACGTCATTCTGTGTACAGGAGAGCTGGCAGCGGACTGCATCATGCATGACCTGCGTCGCATGTACTCGGAGATTGAGATCAAGGTCGCCGATCCAGTCGTTGCATTCTGTGAGACGGTCGTCGAAACATCATCTGTCCAGTAAGTTTGGCTGTCCTGGTGGTTGCAGGCCTAGCGGATCAAACTAATTCTTTGTGCCTCGTGCGTAGGTGTTTCGCTGAGACTCCCAACCGGAAGAACAAATTGACGATGATCTCCGAACCTCTTGACAATGGTCTCGCTGCAGACATCGAGAGCGGCACCATCAAGCTGGATGTAAGTGAACACTTGTATTGCTGTAGAGGATGGAGTTTTCACTTTGACTCACTCTTTTCATCACGCTGAATTAGATGGGAAAGAAAGACATCGCCGACTTCTTCCAGACGAAGTACAACTGGGATGTTCTGGCGGCGCGATCTGTGTGGGCATTTGGCCCTGAAAGCAACGGACCTAACGTGCTTCTCGACGACACACTCGCGACCGAAGTCAGCAAGAAGTCGCTCGGCACAATCAAAGAGAGCATCGTGCAGGGCTTCCAGTGGAGCTGCCGAGAAGGACCGCTTTGTGACGAGCCGATTCGCAACACCAAGTTCAAGATTCTGGATGCCTCCATCGCATCGGAAATGATCCATCGTGGTGGCGGCCAGATCATTCCGACTGCGAGACGCGTGGCGTATTCGGCGTTCCTGACAGCGACGCCGCGCATGCTCGAGCCCATGTACACATTCGAGATCCAGTGCCCAGCCGATACAGTCGCTTCGCTGTACCAAGTGCTGTCACGTCGCCGTGGCCATATCACCCACGACGCGCCCAAGGCTGGTTCGCCGCTGTATTCGGTGCGCGGCTTCGTGCCCGTCATCGAGTCGTTCGGGCTGGAGACAGATCTCCGCGTGTTCACACAAGGCCAAGCCTTCATCACGCAGGTCTTCGACCACTGGGCCGTCGTGCCTGGCGACCCTCTCGACACCAGTGTTGTGCTGCGTCCGCTCGAGCCGGCGCCAGTGAACGATCTCGCCCGTGAATTCATGATCAAGACGCGCCGTCGCAAGGGTCTCAGCGAGGACGTGAATGTGAGCCGATACTTCGACGAGCCGATGCTCCGTGAGCTCGCCAAGCACAAGATCGAACTGCAGCATTTGATTTAAGCCACCCACAAGCGACGCATCTCAGGCCGCAGGCCATCAGCACAACGAACACAACCGCAACGTGCTGACGAAGGTGATACAGCGCCATGAAGCACATGGATTTCACGTCTCACAAGGTCAGCATTTCACAGGTATGACGTCATTCTCATGGGGTAGAGGTTGCTAAAATCACTAAACGGGTTAATCACAGTTGGGTGAGCTCCCTCACAAGTATGCACGATGGTTCGTTGACCGTGGCCGCGCTGACTCACGTGCGTGTGCTATTGGAGACGTTACAGTGGCATGAAGACGCACCGCGAGCGGCCGACATTCCCATCCTCATGATGGCCGACAGCCCACCGCGATGGCGCGAGCGTCTGGAGGCATTCGCGCGAGCCATCCAGGACCACCGGCACACGACGAGGCTGTGTTTCAGATCTTTCTCGAAGCGAACAGCATCCTCAACCAAATGGGATCTCGCCGTAGCGCCCAGTCTCCTGTGTTTGCCGCCCCAGAGCTCACGGATCCGCTCGACGACCCGAAAACTGGTCCCGTATATCCCGCCCGGGAGTCGCCACCACTAAGATGCTTGAGGCCATCTCCGACCCCGGGCGTGCAACCCCGGCGACCCACGCACAACAGTCCGGCAGTGTCCCTGTGCACGGTGCTCTTTCGCTGGCAAGGCGGTCCGCTTGTCATCGTACCGCAAGAATGGCTCGTTGGGGCAAGAGATCAAGTTCGTGACCGCGAGGTGTAAGGAACGGCAAGCGGCAGAGCGATCGATACGACCTAAAGGTATGGTGTCTCTTATCTGTTAGTCCTACCGTCTCCATCTCTCAGCTCGACCTCTTTCTCTACTTGGGCGCTCGGACCGTGGCCGGCACGATGGCCTGCGCCGTGGTCACGTAGCTGTGTCTGGTTTCGCGGGCCTCTTTGGCGCGCTGCAGCTCGCGCTGGCGGCGCAGCGTCTCGTCGCGGTGCAGCGTCGTCGGCTTGGACGGCAACCCACTGCCAAAGTCGGTCGACGTCGGCGTGTACTTGGTCGCGAGCTCCTCACGGGTCGCTGCGTGTGGGAGGCCGTGCTCAAACACGAGATTATAGGGCAGCCCAGCGCGGATCATTGCGCGCTCCGTGAGGTTGTCCGGCGGCGCGTGCGCGCACTTGTCGGGCATGTCGCGCGGGTCGATAAAGCTGGCCGAGGCCTCCGAGCGGCGCGCCATGGGCTTGGTCGTGAGCTTGGCCGCGAGCTGCGCGCCGACGCGGTCTTCGACATAGTTGCCGATCTTGACGCCCGTCGAGAAGGCGTTCTTGTGGCCGCTGATGCCGTACCCGGGTGTCGCCATGGTCGTGACGCTACTGGCAGTGGAAGCAAGCCTTACACCTCGACGAGAGCCCCATGCTGCCATGGCCATCCAGGGGATCAGACCCGTGGGGGTGGGGAGGAGATCCCAAAAATACAGCGACCCTATCATGCGGAAGAGAGAACCCAGTAATCACGAGTATTAGGCCGAGATGGCGTTTTGGCTAGTGCTGGATTTAGACCCGACCGGCTCCGTCGCTGTCTCTGGCACGCGATACCGGTAGATCGGAGACGCGCCCTTGTGGGTCATGAACGGCACACTCGTTTCGACGCGCTCGGGCGTCCAGGACGCGATCTGGAAGACGTAAGTGATGACACGCGTCCCGGGCCGGAGCTTATGGGCGAGCCGTGCGGCCATATCGGCGTGCGGCAAGAAGAAGAGGACCACGACGTCGACGTCGCTCATGTCGACGTCTAGCCAGTCGGCGTGGCGCACACGTACTTGGTCTTGGAGACCGTGGGCGTGGATCGCGCGTGTGGACTGCGCGACCAATGCGCCGTCGATCTCGACGCCCAGCGCGGCGCGTAAACGCGGCTGCGCGTGGGCCGCCGCGAGCAGCACGCGCCCGTCGCCGCTGCCAATGTCCAGCAGCGTCTCGTGCGGTTGAAGCTGTGCGAGACGCAGCATGTCGGCGACGGCCTCGGCTTTGGCGGGTACGAACGGCGACCACGCTAAGACAGGACAACACAGAGTGTTAGACGCGACGGGGTGCGGGGTCCGAGCGGGGAGTTTCGTAGGCGTACGCAGGCCGCGGCGCACGCGGTCAACGTGGAGGTGACGCCCGCGGCGGCCACGGAAGAGCGCCTGTAGCTTGGTGGCGGCGTAGTCGCGCGCGGAGGACGCGGACGAGGGAGATGCCATGATGGAGGAGGTGGCCATTGGGACTAACCAGGGGTGAGAGAACAATGCGCCGCTTCAACAAGATGCGGACGTATAACAGTTGCGTGTGTGGTATATTCATTTTCTACCAATGAAAGAAAATCAATATCGATTAATGACCAATGAATGAGGGGAACAGAGCCGCCACGTTGAGTCCGCATGCGCTGCTGCACCGACACAGGCGTCCTAGCTGGCAGAAGACTCAACGCAACCGACAGTTCGGCGCCTGGGATTCTCAGGCCAGAAACCTTGTCGCCGCCCTGTGCTCCAAGATAGGCCCAACGCCCGGAAGCTCCTTTAGGTTCGTCACCATCTTCACGCTCTCTTCGACCGACGCCGTTTAGACCTCGTCGAGCGACTGCCGGCCGCCTCGATGAGCTGCCCACTAGGGTGAGGAAGAGTCATCTCTCGTCCTGAATCTGAATTCGCTTATCGACCTCTACGGTAGGAACACACTGCGTGGCACCTGCGCAAGCGGCTCGTGCTGGTCGACGCGTCCGTGCGGATCTCGTGCCCCCGTAGCCTACCGTAGCTCGGACGCCAACGACATCCGCCGCTCGCGTGCGCATCTCCTCCTGTTCCATTTCTCGATCCCGTCACTCATGTCACTGGCCTCCGGCCACGCTGGAGCGTTCCGTGCGAATGCTCCAAGCCGCCGCCAGGGATATAGTGCCAACGCCCCACGCCCGCTGGCTTGCGCATTCCCGTTTTCCATGCTCGGTAACTCACGCGGCGTTATCTGCTCGTCCCAGCTACCCTTGCCTGTATTCAGCACGAGTTCACCATGGTAAAATGCTGCGCCGACTATCCCGCTTCTCTTTCTTTTCACGATGACTCAGGCGCCTGCCTCCTCTGGTCAAGCACGTTCCGGTCTCCAGCAGTGGCCCCCACGCAGCCGCTGCGACGCCATCGTCCGCACGCGAATGGGATCTCCTCCGCATGGCACATTCCCGTTTCCCTGTGCTTTGATCACTCATATCACTGGCCTCTTGCCGTTCTCATGCTCCAAGCAGCCGCACAGCTGCCCACCGTCGGTCCGTCTCGAACGTTCTGTTCTCGTGCTGCCGTCTTCGCAGCCGCCTGGGCGCCAGAAGACCGCGATCCCGCTCTCCTCGCATTTGCGCATTCCTTGATCCATTCTCGATGACTCACACCGCGTGCCGCCTCCTGGGTACTGTACACAGTACTGTACATTACACGGACATATCTGAGCATCTCTTTTCACATTTGCGGATGTGCCGGCGGCGTCACGGGTCCTTCCGCCAATCAGAGCCCGCGTTGGAAAGAGTGAAGCCATTTGATCCTGCGCATCCCTCAGAACTGGCGTTGAAGCGTTGAAGTGGGGCTGGTACGGTACCGCCACACAAACGTCTATTATACCGTACCGTACCGGTCTCTGTGCATGAGGCCAAGTGCCCTGGATGCCGGAATCGCAGCACGACGCGATGCCGGTGGCCTCGGGGTGGTCGATTACTCTCTGTAGAAGGGGGAAATGGATACATACGACGCCACGACCACATCCGGTTTGCTCAACACAGACCCAGACCCAGCACCAGCGACAGTCTCCATCACGTCGGCGCGTGCATGGCAACCTCAAGTGGAACCAATGATACCGCGGACGTCGCCACGCTCTCCTTGCCAGGCATTCCATACTCGTCGACCATGGCGTGATGGAGCCGTCTCGTGGGCGTCGTGGCGTCGAGTGTCACGCGAAGGCAACACAGAGTCTGTCGCTGGATCTGATGGTAGGACATTGCTTCCTCTTGAAGAGACTACACTGTAGTACAACAGACAACACTCGCGGAATGCGCGAAACCATCATTCCGGTGCAGTATACTGGACGACCGCACACAGAGCACAATCATCTCCAGCGGCTTGAACGCTCCTGGCGTGCGCGATCTCGGAGAAGCCCGAACCGGCGTTTCCTGCGAAAAAATCAAAACAGCAAGCGTCCGGACGGGGGATTCTCTCGTCTTCGCTTCTCTGGTCATCGAGCCAACAGTCGAGCGAATCTCAACGAGGATGGACGGAGCGTGGCGGAAACGAACGTTCGCTTCGTCCGCCATTTTAAACAGGCGGGCGGGATGTCTCAATGTCCATCGTCTTGCGCCATCCGCTTGCTTGGCAGCCAGAGTGGACCGAGCAAACGCCCAGCACGTGCGCGGTATCCAAAGGCCGGAGCCAAGAGCTAGGCACTGCAAGATACTGGACGATTTACTAAAAAAGGGGTTTGTCCTACGGCCGGCCAGGTTGTGCTGGGCCAGCAGTGCCCACCGAGCCCATTTCTCTCGCGCCCGCTGGATCCAACGCCTGCATTGCGAAAAAAGCATGGCGTTCTTCCATCCACTGTGGCATTGTTGTGGTGGCGCCGCCGGTGCGAGAGGCGACGTCGTGGTTGCTTTTGTTGTGGTGAACTTGGAAGCCAGTCAGAAAGATCCGAGATTTTCAATTCCACCAATCAGGAACCTCACACATTTTCGATCCACCAATCAAACATCTCCGTTTGGCATCCATCGTTGGTTCGCGACCAATGAAACCCGATGGGACGGCCAAGTGATCGCCAAAACCACTGTGAGAACATCTTCTCCCTGAGAACAGTTTGGTCCGATCGGACGAGCCAACGATTCTTTCCTCTTCGCACGACCGAGGACGGGGGCTCTTTTGGTTTTGGAGCTGCTCATCCCGACGCGCGCAGGTGAGCTGCCCACTGAGCAATGCTCAACGTGCAGCGTGCTCAGCCTGAGCGGGGACCAAACGGAACGGCAAATATACAGATGATGATGCGGTTGATGGAGAAGACTCCTCTCAGAGGAGGAGCGCAATGCGATGTGATTGCGCCTGGGGAAAGATACACGGACCGGCAGCCAGGACAGATGCGTTGCTGTCTGTCGGCCAGTCTGTCTGTCGACACTGTAGAGGGAAAGAGCTTTGTGCTGGTCGCTTAGCGCTCCACTTTCTCCGTCCTTCAACGTTCAACGTGAAGGCGTTCGGGGCCAAGCACGGGCGAATCCCAGGCCCATCGCCACACGCCCGTTTCCCTTTTAGCGGATGGAATGATCGCGAGAAGGAATCTAACCCCGCTTCCCACAGAAGAGCATATGAAAATGATCCCTTTGGATCATACGTCACCACGGGCGGCAATCATGTTGACTGTTTAGCGCCCGCTGAAGCAAGCGAAACTATCATGGCGGGAAAAATGTGCAGGAGTTTGGCCCTTGAAGTTAATTCACTGGTTTACGGTAGTTGTATTCACACCCCGAGCAAAACGACTGTCGATACAGCGTGAGAAAGGGCAAGGGTTAAAAACCCTAACCATCTACCTTCATCCGAAGATTCATTTGCTGGATTCCAGCAATCTTCCTGCTTTTTTGTATGGAGTGTTTCCCAAAGAGAGCTCAAAGTTGCTGGTCCAGGAACACTTCTCCATAGGGTTCTCGGTTCGTACTGGTCCACTTCGTCCCGATTCTTCCATTCTGTTGTGGTCCAACACTCGAAGTGAACTTATTTCCCCGTCAAATCCGTTTAGCGCCCAGCGTGGCTCTATCATGTCGTTGTTCATGGTGCAGTTGGGAGCTTCGCTCGATGAATTGGATACATCTAGCTCGCTGCCCACAACGCTCAAATTGTTAGCTTCAAGCTCGAAAAAAAAGCACGGGGCTACCACGCTCTCTTCAGAACAGTCATTCCTTGCGCCGAAGGAAATGGATACGTGTCGTGTGGGGCACAGGTGAGTGCGTTGCGACTCGCGATCGCACGTGGCACACAATCGCAGTGCGACACGCCGTGCCCATCGTGATTCACAGAGCTTTCCGAAGAAATGGCTTCGCGGCGTTGTAGTCGCACTCTAAACGAAGCCACGATATTCAGAACCAAAATACACGACACCCACGTGGAATCGTCTCTCTTGGGACTCATTCGCCAGCGGAGCTAAAAGGTCGCGACCACATAAACACAATGCAAGCGAATCCCCACACCCTCTACAGTATTGTGAAGCTGCACCTGGAAGTCCAACAGGGTGGATAGATGGGTGGATAACCGATGGGCGTTTTGGCCGTTAGACTCTGGAGCCTACGGTTCGTACGGATTGCATCTCTCCGTAGTTGGCATCGTAGTGGTCGTGTAGCGATCCACTTCGTGGTTGAAGTGAATTTTCGTTGAACCCGCAAAATCCCTCCGGCCCCAGAAACGCAGCCATGCACCTTACTGTAGAGAATCCAAAATGACCCAGACGAAAAACAAAAACAAAAAGATAGCAGATTTTCTCACCACCTTTGAACCGAGAGATCGTATCATACATGGATGTGGGCGGTGGCCGCTGGACTGTAGTCGGCAGTGAAGTTCATGCGTGTGTGTATGAGCATTTGTGTGCGACGCTTCGACTGCATCCAGGCCAGTGCTTCCTCTTGTACTGTATGTACTGTACATGGAGCTCTCAGTGCGACGTCCGGACACAGAGCTAGACAGAACAGTCGTCACCTGCTCTTCCTTCTCTCCCTGGAAGGATATTTGTTCATCATCCACGCTGCGGGAAGGTTCTTGGCTCAATTTTGACTGTACCTTGTTCTGTGAACTCCTGACTATAGGCCGCCTCTTTTCGGCACGCCCCGACCCATCAGGATCGTCTGCAGATACCATCACTCCTTGACCTAGACCTATCTCCGACAACTTTGGTCATCGAGCGGCCCCCAAATTTTCCACTTCGCACCCTTTTCTATTCCTAGAGTACTGTATCTTGTAAGGCATGTTGCTATATGAAGGTGGAGATTGCAATTTGTGGGTCTATCTTAGAGGGTTGAGGGTTTGTGCTGGTCCTCGCTGCAGACAAGACTTGTCTGGCGTGTGTTGATCGGGCTCGTCTGCTTCGCTAGCACCGTGCCACCACTGATTTTCACTTGCCTCCCTCTCAGAAGCGATCGCAAACCCACTGTTTTGGACTTCAACGCCCGGCTGGATTCACTTGCTTGTCTTGCTTTTTGTATGCTCAGGTGAGCCGCGTGCCCTGTCCAGGTTCCCACTGCCACAGGGTACCGTGTACCAAGCGCCTTCCCTGTGGGATCCTAACCCATCTGGTGGTTGGCGGTTCCGTCCGTCGGTCCGTCCGTCAAGCGCATCCGCGCGTGCGATCCGAAGCCCTCATTTGCGAAATCGCCAGCTCCCACACAAGCCACCAAGAAGAACCCCAAACGAACCCATCCATACCATGGAGAACACCGCCTTCCTCGACGAACGCCAGGATGTCCGCGTTGCCAACGTGCTCCTCCCGCGCTTCGGCGCCGACCTTGCGGCCGCGACGGCCTCGTCGTTTGCCGTGTCGCCGTTCGTGACCATCATCGACCGCGCCATCGCCGAGAACGCCAGCGGTCGCCGCACACTCATGCACGCTGCCAAGGAGCTCTCGCTCTCGTTCGTCAAGCACCCGTTCCGGTTCTGCAAGTCACGCGAGTTCGCGTGGATCTTCGGGCTGTACACGGCCACGTACGCCACGGCCAACACCATCGAGACGGCCTACGAGTACAAGGAGAAGGACGGCGCCCTGGTCAAGCTCGGCGCCACGACGCTCGTCAACATGTCGACGGTCATCGCCAAGGACGTCGCGTTCGCACGCATGTTCGGCGTCGTCAAGCCACACCCGTTCCCGCTCGCGACCATCGGGCTGTTCGCCATTCGCGACGGCATCACTGTCGTCTCGTGCTTCCACATGCCGCCGATCGTCTCGGAGAAGCTCAAGGCCTACGGTCTCAGTGACAAGACGAGCGCCGTCGTCGCGCAGATCGGTCTGCCGGTCGCAGTCCAGGTCCTGTCGACGCCGCTCCACCTGCTTGGCCTCGATCTGTACAACCACCCGGTCGCGGACCGCGCCGCGCGCCTCCAGTTCATCCAGCGGGAGTCGTTCCGCTCGTCGCTCGCCCGCGTGGCCCGTGTCGGCCCGGCCTTCGGTCTTGGCGGCATCGGCAACACCACCATCCGCTCACGCCTCCGCGCGATGATGGAGTAAGGCGCGCCCATACTCCTTCTCCTCATTCCTGTGTGCGTGAAGCTCATCGTCGTCCCTGTGCATGGGCCTCGGCTTCCCCGTCCACCCCTTCTTTTCGAGTTCCGTTCCAGACAAACTCAAAACTTATTTATTCAAAAGGGCCAATATCTCTAATTTGAATCCCAAATTATGTACTTCTACACTTTTATTACGTCGACGCGTGTCCCAAATCGCTCTCGTTTTCTTTAGCTTGGGTGTTTTTGTTCCGAGAACTGTTGGTTTTGGATCCGTCCGTCAACAGTTCCCCCGTATCTTGCCAAGGACCAGCACGTCATCCGTTGGAATTGTTCTACGGAAAGATAGCAAGAGAGCCAAGTGACGTCACTGCTGCTGGACGGGCTCAAAGAGCAAAGATCCTTCTCTCTGCGATGCAGCGGATCGGACTAAACGACCCGTAACAACCCCTCAACGGAGACCAGGTCTAAACAAGCATCACCTCGATGCTCTCTCACTTTCGCTATCCCATAGAGAATCGTGATAGATTCTTCTCAAGCGGGCGAGTCGCGTCTTCCGGACACATTCGCTGGCCCATTCCATCGTCATTCCCCCAGAGAACAAATGCGCGATCCAACGACCGACGCGATGCATCTTCAAAGGGGCAGGTGCGATGATGCAGGTGACGTCATGGCTTCGCAGAGACCAACACTCTGTAACCCACGACTTCACGCCAATCACCAGCAGCATTGTCCCCTATCCCTAGACCAGCAGTGCCGCGTCATCGTCGAATCATTCTTCAATTAGCAGCATACACTACTTTTTGGTATGACTTGTTGCCAAATCAAAGTCTTGTTCAAAGGGTTAGGGATATGACGGCCATGGGTATGGTTCGTTTTATGTGCAATCCGACGAGTGGAGGTCCACTGGAGGATGTCCCACTTCTGGTTGGCACTTGCCTCCCTCTCAAAAGCGTTTTAACCCATCTCCTCCCGTCTGGAGCTCGACTGGCCAACAGAAGGGCTCCGAATACCGTAGTGTAGTACGTATCGTCGAGGAATCTCGAACGTTTTGTTCCACGCCCGTGGTGGCCTCGCCTCGCGCCGCCATTCCATTTTCCCTGGCACCGTCGCGTGAGGCGTCTAACTCGACGGCATCGCTCGCTCGGGCCACCGCAAACCTTATCCCTCCTGCGAGTACCACTACACGACGGGGTCAAGAGATCTAGCGCTCTATTCTCGTCCCCACGGGATAAACCGCGACAGTGCGTGAGGCCTCTTGGGCACCATACGTGACGACCACGTGTGTCGCTCGGTCATCCTCCGAATCTGATCCGAATTGATCCGTTGGTGTTGTTTTTAGATCGACCCGGGCTGCCCTCGAGATCCTTCTCGACGATCGCCTTCTAAGTAGCCACCAAGGCTCTCTGTACTCTTATCGGACCCTCTTCGCCCTCGCCCTCGCCCTCGCTCCCCGCCTCCCCTTCCTCCCTTATCCCATGTACGTGTCAGTTCGTAGATTCTTGCCTGAAGGAAACTCCTCGAAACTCACGCATCTCCGCTATGATCCCGACCGTCGCGGCGCCGCCCTTGGTGCCCACCGCGCCCGTGTACTCGACGCTGCAGCACATGGACGAAGCGCTCGCCACGACGACCGCCATCGGCAAGGACGACCATCACGAATCGGTCGCGGCGCTGTTCTCGCGGTTCGGCGCCGACCTCACGGCCGCGACGGTCTCGTCATTCGCTGTGTCGCCCTTTGTCACGATCATCGACCGCGCCATCGCTGAAAATGCCAGCGGCAAGCGCACGCTCGCCCATGGCGTCAAGGAGCTCTCGCTCTCGTTCGTCAAGCACCCGATCCAGTTTTGCAAGTCCCGGGAGTTTGCGTGGATCTTTGGGCTCTACACCGCGACCTACGCCACAGCAAACACGATCGACAGCTTCTACGTCTGGCAGCAGCAAGACGGCGCCATGGCCAAGCTCGCCGGCACGACGCTCGTCAACATGACCAGCGTCATCGCCAAGGACCGCGCGTTCGCGCGCATGTTCGGTGTCGTCAAGCCGCATCCGTTCCCGCTCGCGTCGATCGGGCTGTTCGCCGTGCGCGATTCGCTGACTGTTATTTCGTGCTTCCACGCGCCCGCGGTGATTACCGAGAAGCTCTCGGCCTACGGCGTTGACGAAAACACGACCAATTTGTTGGCCCAAGTCGGTGCGCCCATCGCCGTGCAGCTACTGTCGACGCCGCTCCACTTGCTCGGACTGGATTTGTATAACCACCCGGCCGGGGAGCGCGCCGCGCGCCTCCAGTTTATCCAGCGCGAGTACTTCCGCTCGTCACTGGCGCGCATCGCGCGCATCGGGCCGGCCTTTGGCATCGGCGGCATCGGCAACAAGGCGATCCGTACACGACTCGCGGTGAAGAAAGCGGAGGACGAAAGCCCGGCTTCGTAGATGACGATCTTCACCATTTTCGAACACCCTCCATGAACTCATCTACATGTACCGCCTTCACAGCTATAAATGACTCAATGTGACGTCATTAACCTTGACCGTGAGCGGTGATCGATTTGGGTCGTTCCTCAGAGCTGCCCCCGTTCTGTGTGATTCTATCTCTCTATTGCGGCTTGACATTGTCGTCATCACCCGCGGACTCGTCGTCGTCGTCGTCGTCGTCGTCCTCGTCGTCGTCCTCGTCATCACTGTCCTGTCCTCCTCGCTCATCCAAGTCGCTCACCTCAAAGTCCTCGTCATCTTCCTCGACGTCGTCAAACTCGTCGCCTTCATCGACCATGGGCATGCGGCTGAAGGCCTCGTACTCGCCACCGAGTCGGCCCATCATCTCAGCCCACAGATCCTTTTGCGCGCTCACAGCAACCGAGAGCGGCGCGCGCACGGCGATCCAGGTGCCGCGCTGCATCTCGCCATCCAGCTGGCCCGCGGTCCACGACGACATGCCGTTGATAAATACCACGTCGGTTTGCTTAAGCTTGCCCGTTTCGACGGCCTTAGCGGCCTCATCCAGATCGATCCCCTGGAAGAGATCGTCGTCATTCGTGGTCTTGAAGTTGCTCGCGACCACGCGCTCGCCGCCCAGGTCGCTCTGGCTGTGGAGGATCTAGATCATCATCACCGTCAAACAACAGGTGAGCCCCTTCACCAAACGTGCGCTGAGCTCCACGGATAAGAAAGACGCACCTCGGCAAACTCGGTCCGTAGTGGGCCACCTTTGCGCACTTTGCTGGACCCGAACGCGCGCATGATCCGCGGGTGCACCTTGAAGCGCTTCATGAGCGGCACTTTGGTCGGTTGGTTCACGATGAAGCCCTTGGTGCCTTTGGACGCCGAATGGTCGGTGAGCACGATCACGGCGCGGCTGAAAATGCCGTTGAGCATCGGATGCGCCAGCAGAAACACGCCGGTCGTGACGTTCTCCGCGAGCCGCACGGTTAGCGGCGGCTTCTCAATCGCCTTTTCGCGCAGCGCCTGCGCGATCGTGAGCTCCTTGACCAGCTTCGTGCGCGTGGCCTGCACGCGCGCGCGCGTTGTCTTGCGCGGCGCTTGTGGTGATATCGTAAACCCGAGCGAGGCGTCTAACACGCCGCAGTCGACGGCGTGGGCCATGCGGTCATTCAGTGCCTTGAGTGCGACAAACGCCGTGTCCAACGCGCGCGTGCGGTCGTGTAGACTGCTGTCTAGTGGCACACGAAAGCGGTCGCGCACGATCGACTCGACGGACGCGCGGTCCCGTGACGGCAAGTAGTACGAGCGGTTCTGGAGGAACGCGAGCAGCTCGCGGTTAAAGGCCTCGACGTGCGGCAGGCGCGTCTTGCGCTCGCCGACGACCGGCCGCTCGAGCATATTGGAAGACACGAGCGCGCGGAACGCGGCGCTGCGGTCCAGCGCGCGCGCCGCGACGAGCAGGTCGCGGTAGACGACCGGCACGAGCTTCATGGGCGTTCGGCTTGGTTGCGTGTGGTTCCAAGTCGGCCACCGAACGGAGCTACTGGTTGTGACAATTGCCTCGTTTTAGTGACGTTTAGAATGTGGTATGGTGTGGTGGACATAGCACTTCGTGTGCGCTAGGTTGGGCTAGGTTTTGAATTAGTATCTGTATGTAACCTTGAGATTGGTAGTGGGTTACAGTACGTCACCACTGCGTGCATAAGTTCGAATCGTGTTTGCAAAACGCGGTGGGAGTCCCACCGTGGGACATGCTATCTATCGGTCCCATCGAAACCTTCGGCGATTGATTGTGAAGCAGAAAGTGGGCGGGCCGGCGTTATGGGTGGACGCACACGCTCCTCATGGATCCACTTCTCAGGTGAGCCGAGGAAACGTTGGAAACGACCAGCTAAGACGCAGAACATGTCTGGAACCAAAGCCCTGCACGGACGTGTGGAAGATATTCCCTGACACAGAAATGTTCGCAATTTCTGAGAGCATGGAGAGTGCCTGGTTTGTTACTTCCCGCTCGGATCAGGACTCAAGATGGCGTGAGATCTCTCACAAACAAATCTCGTTGGTATATCCACTCAACCCAAAGAGATAGAACTGGAACACGCCTGATTCGATTCGCACCACGGCATTCTCTAGCGCCTGAAAATCTGGCATGATATTTCACCACTGAATGATTTGGCCACTGGTCGCGTTGGACTCGTTTGAGAAAATCTATTATAATATTGTAGCTGTGTTGGACGAAACAGAGCCAAAAGATTTGCAGTTGTTCTTACCCAAAGCTGCAGTGACTCACTGCAGGTTTGGCGAAGAACAAATGCGCTCCGCGGCGGTTCCCACGCAGCTGACCACGGCAGCCGCAGCCACGATCGGTTGTGTTTATGTGGTCTAACAAACAACTTCACGCGAAAAGAGAAGAACATGAAGATGTCGAGGGGGCGCCGGGTACCGGTACGTAGTATGGCTAATAGCTATTGGCTATCGTCCAGTTCCCGCACAAGCAAAGTCGCAAAATTGTTCCGACCACGGTGCTCACATGGTTGTTGGCTTGATTGTCCGCTGTTGATGCGTTGCCCTGATCCGAAGACGCGGGAACTGGCCCATAATCAAAGTGGTCTGCACAATTCACTGGAAAACTCAATGATCCAGGGGTAGGGCGTCCGCCTCCCCTACCCGCCATCTAAACTCCTGCGTCCACCATAGTTCACTGTAGGTATTGTAGTTTGATATTGCATTTCGCCCGTGTTCGCTTCCACAGCAGAAAAAAGAACAGACCCACCGCCATAGAGGGACACGACGAAATTGCACAGCCCTGGCCACCGACATCACACCTCATCTGCGACGCCCGGCCTCAGCTCCCAACGGCCATCTCCCCAACACCGACACCGACACCATCTTCACCAACACCAACAATCACACCAACGCCGCCAGATCCAATTCTGAAGCACGATGCGGAGGCCAACGACCCCCGAACTGGACTTGGAGCCCGAAGACATGGAGCTCTTCGCCCGTAGCCGCTCGCGCGCGTCAACGCACTCGTCCTCGAGCGCCGCCGCCGCGCGGTCGTCGTCCGACCCGCCAGCGCTCAACTCACGTGTGACGTCAAACGACCACATTGCGCTCCAGTTTTACTGGCAAGGGTACGAAGCGCACGTCCACAGCCGCGCGAACGACAGCGTGGCATCGTGCTTTTTCAAGTCGCAGTGCGGCTGCACACCGCAGACCGGTGGCGACGCCGAGTTTGTACGCATTATCCCGGTCCACGAAGTGCGCGAACGCTCGATCCACGACATGATGAAGGTCCAGATCGTCGCGGTCAACTCGCAGCGGTACCTGCGCGCGACGCGCGTGTCCAAGTACCTCAAGTGGTCGGACACACGCGACGAGCAGACTATTTTCCAGATCCAGATCCCGGACCGTAACAAGCCGCTCACGCGCGAAACCAAGTTTACACTCGCGAGCACTTTCTGGCCGGGCCACTCGGTCGGCTTTACGACCGCGCCGCCGCTGGGCTTTAACCGCGACCACGCCAAGGCCGTGGGTTTTCTGACCATGGAGAAGAAGAAGAACCAGGCACCGCTGATCTTCCCACTGCGGTTCCGCGCCGTCCACCGGGCCGTGCGGTTCATTCGCTACAGCCCGTCACCGTCTTTCGAGGAGCCCGTGCCGTTCGTGACCACCAACGATCTGCTATTTATTGCCGAGGAGCACGAAGACGCGGTGGCCGACGTACCGGTTGCGATCCTGCTCACGACTACCACGGCCCCACAACCGGAGGACGAGATCCGAGAGCTTTGTCCATACTGCACGGGGCTTTTCCGACGCCGCGACGCGCTGCTGGCCCACGTCCGAGACTACCACGGCGAGTGGATGCACCGCGAGTCGATCGCAGGCTCGTTCTGTACGCACTGTGGCAACCGTTGTATAGATGGCGTCTGTGGACGCTGCCTTAGGACAGCCGTGCACACATAAAGAGAATCGAATGTCTATAGTGTCGAATTCGAACTTGCCCGAACATTTTCGCCGTCTCCTCCATTCTCCCCCATTGTCTTGTGTTGGCTCATTTTATTGCCGCTGATGGCCCCTTATTCATAACACAGGTGAACTATGCTGTACCACAGGGTATTATTGATGTGGCTGATATGTGTGGGACTGCATGTCTATGTTGACGTATTGACCAATCAAAGTGCGTGTTGAGACAACCGTCATCTATCTCTGTGGTTTCATTGGCTCGCTGGTTTCTCATAAACGTGATTTGGGCCACGTTTTCGTGGGCCAGTTCTGCTCGTTTGTTGGCGGCAGTCTCGAAAAAGAGCAACAATCCAACAGATCCACCACACACACAAATTCAACACCGTCCAACATCATGGCCACCAACGAAAGCGTCACGACAGCGGCTCCCTCGACGGCGCCGGCGCCTGCCGCACCCGTGGTAGGCAGGTCTGGCAAGAAGATCTGCTGCTCGTGCCCGGAGACCAAGAAGGTGCGCGACCTGTGCGTCGTGACCAACGGCGAGGACCTCTGCAAGGACGTGATCGAGGCCCACAAGGCCTGCCTGCGGAACGAGGGCTTCTCGGTCAAGTAAATGCGCCGTCTAATCAGAACGAGAGCGAAAAGCAAGTGATCCGAGTGATGGCTGTGGTTAGAGTGCAGCCCGCGTGCCGAGATGGTTTCAATATCATGAAAACGTGTTTTTCCTTGCTTCGCTGGTGATCCATTGGTCGATGGCGATCCGTGCGATTAAGTGCCACGCGTCAGACGCGATGGTCTGTATGTGCACGACGCTTCTACATGTTCACAGGTCTTCCTCCAGCGGCAGCTCGCCGTCCACGACACGCAGCACCATGCGATGGCGGTGGAATTCCATGTCCTTCTGTGAGAATGAGAGCGGCTATTCAAGGACCAGCACACCACAACAACAACGCTTCAGCCCACGGAGCCCATGCAGAGGGAGGTCCAAGAGAGAGACTAAACAACACGCACCTCGTTCCGCGACAGGAAGTCGGCAAACATGCACGTGAACACGCCGCAGTCCGAGCCGTTCTGCTGCTGCGGTGTGCCCGGTTCGGTGGGCACGAGCTTCCATCCTTCGTCGTCGAACGCCTGCGACTTCTTGTGCTGCATCTCATCCTGGAGGTACCTACACACGTCGACAACAAACCACATCAATAATGTCCGACCAAGCGACCTCGTGGGGGAGATGGGACCGTTGCGTACTTGCGCAAGACTTCCAGACACCGCGTGCCCGGTCCGTTCATCGAGTCAAAATACTGGATGCGCTTCTCGGTCATAAAGATCACGGCCAGACACCAATGGGTCTATAGGTACACCACAGAGGAGCACGAGTAAGCGCTTGCCGTTTTGTCCGTCGAGATGCATCTTAGGAAAAGAGACTCACGTTGGAGACGTTCACGGGGACGAAGATCTTGTCCATCGCGAAGAGATCGATCTGTTCATCCAGTGTGTGCCGTTAGTGACCGCCTCTGATCATCACCAACCCATAGGCTCTTCCATACCTTCCGTGTCCACCGCCGCACGTTGAGGAAATTGTAGCCGCCCTCCGAGACTTTGGTGTAGAAGAACGAGTTGAAAAAGTGCGACCGTTTGGGCAGCGCACCGCTCGCGACCAGCGCCTCGTCGCGGTCGTTCAGCAGCTGGAACCAAAAGTTGATCACTTCGTCGTTGAGCCACTGCAGCGGCAGCATGCACTGCAAGTGGCGGCGCGTGATATCGACGTTGTACTTGGTCACGAGCACGTCGCTCTCCGGTCCGGCGTGGAGCGCGTCCAGCACAAACTCGAGCTGCTCGGGCGGCAGCTGCTTCTTGCGCGCGGCCTCTTCGGCTCCTTCGTAGGCGTCGTCGGCCTCTTCTTCCAGCATCTCGCGCATGACCTCTTCGAGCAGCACATTGCGCTCGCGCGTTGCAGTGAGATCGTAGAAGGCCGTGTCTTCGCTCTTGCGGTCGATGCGGTAGCCCGCCAGCTTGGCTATCCAAACACCAAGATACTCAGTCATCAGCCAAACGAACAACAGTGATCTATCACATGTGCACGCGTACGCACCTTCGAGTTCTTCGATTTCATCTTTGTGCTTCATTTGGTATGTTCCCTTCTTCCCGTACGGCTCCAGCGGCCGAGTCTATGGGCATCCGCCCGCAAAGCATGTTAGTAAGAGAGCAACCCAACAGCTCCGATCTTGGCCCCCGAACCTTGCGACCAAAGCGATTCGCGACTTCAAGCACGTCCTTGCGCTTGTCGATCTTCCCAACAAGCGGCGCCTTGGCCTGGAGCGCGAGCTGCTTCGCGAGGCGGCTCGCGAGCGTGACGTTCTGACGCCGGTTGGCGTCCAGGTGGTTCTGCTTCTCGAGGCGAGGCGACGCCGCCGCGTCGCGCGCGTACTCGTCGCCGCCCACGCGCTGGCGCAAAAGCCTCGCAAACTCTTCGCGTGTTTGCGGCTGCGCCGACCGCACCTGAGCGAACAGCGGCGCCACGAGCGACAGCGGGATCTCGCGCACGAGCCCAAGACTATGGGCCTCGGCGTCGCGGCGGCGCTGCTCAAAGCGCCAGGAATCGACCGACGACACGAGTTCCTGTTGACATGGTGATGCAGATACAAGAAGCATCAGTCGCTGCCAGTTAGACGTCCACATCTTCCCCTAAAGCCGCGCAATCGAGCGCTGCGGGGCCTAGCTCCACGAGGACCATCACGCACCATGACAGCTCGGCCAACTTGCGCTCTTGTCAAAGCTCCAAGAGGGTTACGGTCCTGTAACCCCTCCTGGACAGAACAATGTCTTTTGACTGTGACAACTCAAACCAGTTAATTCAAGCACAATAAATATAATCGAATTATTCCTTCACATCCACATCACCAACACGGAGACGCACCAAGGAAACTATGTACACGTCCAGAAGAGGAGGCGACACTATGACCTCAACGGGTAACACGCAGTGCTGGATGAGCCAGCACGTGCTCGACGCGCAGTCGCGCCGCCGGGTCCTTCTCCAGCAATCCGCGGATCAGCGCCTTGACGCTCCCGGGCACATTCTTCCACTCCGGGTGCAGGAACGACACCTTGTCGGTCGTCAAGACGCGGTGGACGATCTCGTCTTCGCTGGAAGAGCCCATCAGGTCGAACGGGTGGCGACCGGCAATCATAATATAGAGGATGCAGCCGAGCGCCCACATGTCCATGGCCGGCGACGTCTCCTGCTTCGTCAGCACTTCCGGCGGCCAGTAGCACCGCGTGCCGGACAGCACCATCGCGCGCGCTTGGTTCAGCTTGGCCGGCGGCGCGTCAGCATAGTGTTCGGCCGATCCAAAGTCGATGATCTTGGCCTGTAACAAAGGGACCGCTTGCTTGTCGGTGGCCACTGGCTGCACCATGATGTTGGCCGGCTTGAGGTCGCGGTGGATGAGGTGCTGCGCGCGCAGAAACGCGAGTGCCGACGCCAACTGCGCCGTGAGCTGCAGCGCCGTGGCCACGTCCAGCTGCCGGTGCTTCTGGATGAGCGAGTATAGCGACTCGCCGTCGACAAACTCGGTCACGATGTAGAGGAAGCCGTCGTGCGCGTAGCGGCCGTCGTACCGCACAATGTTCGCGTGACCGCCGGCGCACTGCACGAGCGCGAGCGCCTCGGTCTCGCGCGCTACTTCGTCCTGGATGTCATGGACGTCCTCGATCATCTTGACGGCCGCGACGTGGCCGTCGCGCTTGCTCACGCACTGCATGACCATGCCAAACGAGCCGGACCCGACAAGCTGGCACGGCTCGTAGTCCTCGTCAAAGTACGCGGAGCGCGGCGCCGCGGTGGTGTCGTCCTTCTCGCTCAAGGTCTCGCAGCGAGTTGAAACATCGAGACTCGCGATCCCTAACGTGCACATCGCAAGCGTCGCGACTGCGCCAATAATCGCCCCTGTGCTGGTTTCCGTTGGTCGTTGGAGTTGGCGTCTGGTGACGAAGACATGGACGTTACGGCACGTCTCGGCCGGCGCCGCGGACGTCGACACAGATACAGAGGCAGCAGGAATCGCGGCTACGGATACTCGCGGTATAGCACGCTTGACGCTGCGGGCCAGGAAGTCCATGGAGGCGACTCTCGCCATTTCGGCTGGATGTGGCGGTTTTGTTGGTTGTTGGCTACTGATTGTCGGCAAACACGTTGGAATGCGGGGGCAGCGTCGCACTTCCTTGGGTGGTCTCTTGCTGCTACTGTTGGCGTTCGATTTGTTGGTTTTGTTGGTGCAAAGTTGGTCGATGCACCTCTCACTTGCTTTCTTCTTCCATTTGCTAGATGGGAACGGTGAGCGTTGCGAAGAGGAGCAAGCTCTTATTGGGCAACTGGCTGTGACAGCGATCCGGCCCCGTTACTACGCCCCAGTCATATGTGGGTGGGACGTGTGAACCTCTAAATAAGCAACCACACGCCGCCTGGCACGCCAGATTGACAGATGGGTTCGGGTTCAGTCGAACCCATTTTGGACTCTCCCCAACTTCGTGAGTTATGGAGCAAGCCGCTTGCAAACAACCTGTGTGCCTACATTGCGCTTGCTGCAAGCGCAATGTGGGCACAAAGGATCCCCGAATCTTTGCAGCATAATAATGCACCGGCATCCGACTGACCACAGCATCTCGACCCAGCATGAGAGGCGTGCATGTTGCGTGCCAACAACCAACAAATTCACAATGCCAACACCACACCCCATTCCCATTTTGTCCCTCTCCCGTTTTTTTAATTGTTGGCGGCCACGTCGATGTGTGGGAAGTCTTGAAGCGTTGGAGTGCTGATCGAATCCAAGCAATGGCAGACTCTGCCAGGTCGCATCGCTTCGATTCGATCAGCACTCCAACAGACAGGCAGGCCGGCGGTTTTCCACAAATCGGAACCGACCACACGTTTGAACAATTGTAACCGTCATATCCGGATATAGTGTACCCGTGAAGGTTACGCGTTAACTTAAACAGATCGGTTAACTCGCATGGCCACGTTCACAACGTTCATTCAGCTGATGTGTGGGAGGTCTAAAAAATGGCAGGCGTTCTCGCGGCGCTCGACGCTGAGTTCGTGGTGCGGCGCGCGCGCCTCCCGCGTGTCACTCCGTGCCCATCGTGGAATGGCGTCTTAGGCTGCAGCAGAAGCCCTCACTCGCCACTGATCAGTATGCTCAGCGAGTGCGGCCGCGTCTATCTGCTGCGTCTAACGACCGCTGCCCCGGCCACTGCGTCATTCGAGTTCGAAGGTATGACATTTGCGGTCTAACTGGTGGCAACATGGCTACACATGTGCAGCACGGTCTAACTGATTCTGAACCTGTTTCCAGATGCGCTCTGCGTCGCGCAGGTGCTGGGGAGTGAGTCCGACGCGGTCATGAGCATGTGCCACGCGTGGACGCGCCGCGGCGACGTGCTCGCAGTCGCGCGCGACCGGCAGCTCACGATCTACCGCCGCAACGACGAGACGAACGAGCTGATAAATAATCCCTTCGAGGCCGTCTCCACGGTCTCGCTGCGCTTCGCAGCGACGACGCTGGACGTGCTGGACGATGACGAGACGGGGCGCCTTGTGCTCGCGGTTGGATGTGCTGCCGGCGTGATGGTGTACACCGCGAGCGCGGACGGCACGGCGGTCGCTATGAGCAGTTCCATCCTGGAAGACGTGGCGGTCGCGATCGCCGCGTTCTCTCGCAACGGCACGTATCTGGCGGTCGGCACGATCGACGGCCGTGTGGTGATCCTGCGGCGCACGGGCGAAGCCTTCTCGACGTTGGACAGCGCCGAGACGTTCAGCAAGGTACTCGCGGCGCCGCGCGTGACCAGCATCACGTTCTCCCCCACGAGCGACAAACTCATCGCGACGACCCGTAAGGGCAACGTGTACGTGTTCGCACGGGACACTCCGCAGCAGAACTGGACGCTGGACGACACGTTCGCGTCGCTCGTCGCAAATCCAAAGGGCGGCGCGACATCGCAGACACTGAACTGCTGGTGGGGCTCCACGGCCTCCGTCGCGACGCCGATCTTTGCGCTCGCCGGACGCTCATTGAGCGCCACGGTGGAGCTGTACGACGTCTACTCGCATTCGCTTCTCCACACGCTCACGCTGCCTGCTTCCAACGCAAGCCCACCGGAATCCTCCGATCTCCACCTCATGGGTATTGTCAGTGTGCCGTCGTCGCGCGCCTCGGCACCGCCACGGTTAGTCTGCATCGACAGCGACGCCTGCCTAACCACGATCGAGTGGCCGTTTCTAGAGTTTGCGTGTCCACGATAAGCTAAGCATGACCCTCAACGACGGTATATATTGGAGTCCTCCGGACGTTTCGACAACAGGGCACGGGCCGCATCACGGTGGCGCGGCCGCGCGTTCGGCCACGTACGCTTCAACGTCGAACGCAAACGGCGCTCTTCCCAAGTTGAGCTCGGCTGTGTCGCCGAGATGGTGCAGCGAGACGACCGCGCTGTACCCGCGGCGCGACGACTCCACGGGCATCGACGCGTGGCCCAAAAACGCGCCGTTCCGTGTGAAGAAAAGCCGGCCGCTCCGCACATCGACGCCACAGCCGATCGTTGTGCCGCGCTGCGCCGGTGCCGCTGCCGCGAGCGCGCTCTGGAGCACGCGTGTGGTGCCCCAGCTTGGGCCGTACCGCACGGCGTACCCGCCAATGGGCGCGGCGCCGTCGTGCCAGTAGATCTTGCCGTCGTCGCCGTGGTAGCCGTAGGATCCCGGAAGCCAGCCCACGTGGGCCGACGAGCCGGCCCCGTAGGAGCGCTCCACGTTGGGCTCGTCGAGGCGCACGACCCCGACGCTTCCACAGCCGCGGATCGTCACTTCGTAGTAGCACACGCCTTCCGCGTCGTCCTGGGTCTCGCCAGCAGTGCGATGCGAGAGCGCGAGTGCGCGCAGCGCGTGCTCCGAGCGCATCGACTCGACGCAGCCGCGGCTGAACGAGCGCTGCAGCGACACGTTGTGGACGCGCAGTGTCTGGTGGTCGTGGACCCACCACATCGCGCGCGTCGAGAGCCCGAGCGGCGTCGTGCGGCGCGACCGGTACACACGCTTGAGCTGGTCGCGCGCCAGCGCCAGCAACAGCACCGGCAGTGGCGCGCCGCGGCGCCACGTCGCGCTGTACTGCGCGGCCCATAGCGCCGGGTCCTGCGTCGCTGCGTGCCACTCCGTGGACACGCGCTCGCACTTGAGCAGCGCGACGCCGTCGAGGTACGCGAGGCACGTCGCCAGCAGCCCGTGGAACCACTGCGACGAAGAAGGAGGCGCGGCGCGCATGGCGTGGTGGCTACTGGTCGCGTGGAACGATGCGACGAGCGCGGCCGTGTCGGCGACCGATAGCGGGCGCGTCGCGGCCGCGTCGTCCCTACGCCCCCAGTGCGGCTGCGGTGGCGCCGCCAGCATTGCCGCCGGGTCTTCCATCGCAGCGGTGTGGTTCATAGCGCCGGTCGTTCGACAGTCTCCGATACGCGACAATAGGGCTGGCGTGTCGTCCGGCCGGCCGACTATTGGCTAAACAGTCTTTCGTTTTGGATCGTGGGGCGTTCGTGTCCAACGTGGCGCGCGAGCGATGGACGATTGTCATGCCGGCCGTGGCTCGGTTCGCACTGGGAAAGTGCGATATTGAGCCAATCACACAACACACAGCGAGCTTCAACGTGCGTGCGTAGCCGATGCGGTGGGGTGAGAAGTTCTGAGAACGCGCAGAGAACCCCCGGGGCTCCTTTCTGGTCGCGATACCGACGGGTACGACCGTGCGGTTGGCTTCCCACGACATGCGCAGGCGTTCATCCTGCCGACCCCATCGTTGCTGCCGCTGGGGACGTCGTTCGCTCGGCCAAGATCGCTTCGATATCAAACACAAACGGCGCTCGGCCCAAGTTGAGCGCGGCCGTGTCAGCGCGGTTCTCGAGCGCAATGGCCGCGCAGTAGTACCCCGTGGCAGCGCTCTCGACCTGCAGCGGCGCAAACCCGAGGAACTCGCCATTCTTGGTGAAGAAGAGCCGTCGGGTGCTCATGTCGAGGCCGCAGCCAATGGTCGTGGACCACTCGTCGGTCGCCGGGGGCTGCCCACCGCGCTGGTAGCCCCAGCTCGGCCCGTACGCTGCGATGTTTTGGTCTTGGCCCCAGTAGAGATTGCCGTCAAAGCCGTGGTAGCCATAGGATCCGTGCCACCAGCCTACGTGAGACGATGCGCGCGCGTCGTCCAGAGTCGCGAGCTCGTCGACCTGCGCGACGCCGACGCTCCCGCGGCCCCGGATCGTCACTTCGTAGTAGCACACGCCCTCTTTGTCATGGTCCCCTGCTACTGCCGCGGGCGAGCGCGAGAGTCCGAGCGGGCACAGCTTGCTGTCCACGTGGATCGCGACGACGTAGCTCCTGCGAGACTGGAGCGACACGTTGAGCACGTGCGCCGTGCGGTCGTCCTGGATCCACCAGGACGCGCGCGTACACAGCTCGAGTGGAACGGTCGCGCGCTCGCGACAGAAACGCTTGAGCTGGTCGCGCGAGAACGCGCTCGCCAGCGCCGCCGGCAGCGCCACGCCGTTGCGCCACATCGCGCAGTACTGCGCCCCGTACAACGTCGGTCCTTGCGCAGCCGCGTGCCACTCTGTCGCGACGCGCTCGCATTGCACGAGCGTGGCGCCGTCGAGATAGGCAAAGCACACGAGGAGCAAGCCGTCGAACCACGGCGACGCACCGATGCGCAAGCTGCTGACTTGGTTGGCTGTCATTGTGGTGGCGCAGCCGGATCCAATGCGTGTGGCGACGTCGTCGTGGGTAGTACCCGTGGCGTCCGTGGCATCCTTGTTTCGCTTCGCATGCTTGACTTCCTGGGAGAAGAACGAGCGCCACCACGAGCGGCGCAGCGGGCGTGCACCGGTCGTAGTCGGCATCACGGGGGACTCACTTGGACGGCGATTCATTCTTCCGAGTTGGTGATGCGATGGTCTCCAATGCTGAAATGACCACGAACCTCCGCGTTGTCCCCGAGACTTGGCCGGTGTCGAGGCCACCAACTGGACGAGTCGCGTCGGCTTTGTCGTGTGAGCTCGGTTTGGGATTTGGTTCCTCTGCGCGGTGCATGGGATCGTCCGCAGCTGCGACACATCGACGTGCGATACCCAGCGGCACCCCATATACCGGTACACTGTACGTGTGTACCCATTAAAGCGACAGGCCGTGCCAGGTCGCAATGGGTCCAAACCAGAATCATCAGGCGACCCCCGACGGAATCGCGATCGCGGATATGAAGACTTGGACAGCTTGCATGGTCGTCGCGCTTGACATCATTCGGTCGAAAGGCAGTCGCGGCTGTGGTTGTTGCTGTCCGACAGGAGGCTGTCCATTTGTCGGCAAGCTGGCTCGTCTGTTCCATCTATGACTGCCTCGGCCGGTCTCGACGTGGCATCGACGCAGTCGGTTGACAATGCACTGGGAAACTGCTGGGTTCCTAGTGTGTGCGACCACTTGATGTTTCCTGTGTCGTGCTTCCCTTTGTCTCTTGCGTTGGGACCGTGGGATCAGGGAGAACACCCGATGCTACGCTCTGAGCGCGCTGCCATCACGCCGCTCTCATCAACGCTGCCGCGGGTGACGTCGCTCGCTCGGCCAAGAACACTTCAATGTCGAACACAAACGGCGCTCTTCCCAAGTTGAGCACGGCCGTGTCAGCGCGGTTCTCGAGCGACACGGCCGCGCAGTACCTGTGAGAGGAGTACTGCACTTGCACGGGTGCGTACCCGAGGAACTCGCCGTTCTTGGTGAAAAAGAGCTGTCCATTCGCTACGTCGAGACCGCAGCCGATGGTGATGGTCCTGAACCGCTCGTCTGGGGGGGTCAGCTCACTGCGCTGGTAGCCCCAGCTCGGCCCATACGCTCCAAACCTCTGGTCGCGGAGCGAGGCGTTGTCGCGCCAGTAGAGATTGCCGTCGAAGCCGTTGTAGCCGTAAGATCCGTGCCACCAGCCGACGTGGGCCGACGACAACCCGTCATTGTACTGGTCCATAAACATATTGCCGTGGAACTCCGCGACACCGACGCTGCCGCGGCCCTGAAGCGCCGCTTCAAAGTAGCACACGCCGTCTTTGTGGGCTTCCCACGCGATGGCTGTGGGCGGGCGCGAGAGACCGAGTGAGCGCAGCGCGCTGTTCACGCGGATCGCCATGGTGTCGCTTCTGTGATCTTCTAAGACCACGTTGTCCACGTACGCTGTGCGGTCGTCCTGGATCCACCAGGACGCGCGCGTACACAGCTCGAGTGGAACGGTCGCGCGCTCGCGACAGAAACGCTTGAGCTGATCGCGCGAGAACGCGCTCGCCAGCGCCGCCGGCAGCGCCACGCCGTTGCGCCACATCGCGCAGTACTGCGCCCCGTACAACGTCGGTCCTTGTGCAGCCGCGTGCCACTCTGTCGCGACGCGCTCGCATTGCACGAGCGTGGCGCCGTCGAGATAGGCAAAGCACACGAGGAGCAAGCCGTCGAACCACGGTGATGCCGCGCGATCACTGTCTTCGGCGGTCATCATCGTCTCGACGAGCGGGGACACTCGTTGCGTGGATACGGCGGTTCGGGCTGGTGTGATCGCGATGTCGTCCTTGGTGTCCTTGGCGAACAACGACCGGAACCACGAGCGGCGCCGCGGGCGCGCACTGTCGACCAGCGAGGGTCTCGATGCTTCGCTCTTGCGACGGTACATGCTGACGGCGTGCGTGGTGTGCTGGTCTGCAATGCTGAACTGTGGACTTGGACGACGCTGCGGCACCTCAGCGCCAGCCACCGGAGGAGTCGCACACGGCTTTGTCTTGTGGGATCAGTTTGGGTTCCATAGAACTGCCATATGCCAGAACGTGGCACCTTTGGCACAAGAAAGCGAGAGGCAGACACATACGTTCATCAGCAGCTGCGACGCGATCGGCCTGCGATACCTGTTCTACCTAGCAACAGTGTACCCATCAAAGGGATAGGGAGTCTCAATGGGGACAACCCGGAATCATCGAGCGCGAGGAAATGATCCCCATAGGAATCGCGATAAGTAGAATTGTACAACTTCCATGCCCGTTTCTCGCCGTGCAGTGTGATTTCTACACGTACCGGTACAGACAGGCTTTCTTGCGACTCTTGATGTCTTTGATTGCTTCATGTGCATCGCTCACGTCGACGAGGCACCCCACATGTAACTATAGATCGACGCAGCGCCGCTAGTGAGCGAACTCGCGACCGTCGAGACGGCCTCGACACCGACTTTGACCGACGAGCCGACCGAGCCAATGCTCTTGGAGACCGTCTTTTCGTTCGCGTGGGCGTGGACAAAGTCGCTGAGCTTGAGCCCGATCTTCTCGTTCAGCTTGCCTTCCATGCGCAGCATGAGCGCCGTCGCTGCCTCGTCGTCGGTCTGGCCCGGCAGGAATCGCTCGATCAGGAACGCTTCGAGGTCGGTTTGCGTGTAGTTCGTGTCGAAATCCGTGATCTCCGGGATGGCTTTGACGACCAGCGAGAGCATGACCATGAACAAGCTCACGTGACGACGTAGGCAGTTGAACGCGATCACACAGAGTTTCTTGAACTGCTCAAACTGCGCTGTTTGCGTGCCGCCGAGCGCCTCGATCATGTAGTGGTCTAGTCGCATCGGCGGCTGAAGCGGCTTCGGGTCTTTGCCGAGGATGTAGCCATAGTCGATATGGAACAGGATGCCGTCCTTGGTCAGCATGACATTGTCGGCGTGGCGATCGCCGACGCCCAACAGGAACGTGATCACGGTGTACGCGGCGAGGCTCTCGCGGAATGAGGTGGAGATCTCGCTGAGCGTGCGGTGGCCATTGTAGTGGTGCAAAAAGTTCAGAATGCTACCGTGGTCGCGAATGATCGAGTAGAGCGTGTGTGCGTTCTCCACAATCTCGATCAGCCCGTCGAAGCTGCTCGTCGGAAGCACTCGGTATGTCACGAGCGGAATGTCGAGCCGCGTTTCTTGCTGAAGAACCGTATACATGACGTTGATGATATTTTGCACGATCGCGTCCTTGCGAAGATCGTCGCGCTTGTACATCATTCGGTAGTAAGGCAGTCGCGCCTGCTGCTGCTGGCGGACAGGCGGCTGTCCATTTGTCGTCAAGCTTGCCATTCCATTTATGATACCTCGGCTGTCTCGACGTTGCAGGTGTGAATTGTGGCCGTTCGGGTTGCCCTCGCTCGTGGGTTGCTCTGGCCAGCGGTAACGGGCTTCGTCATCTTCGTCACGCTCGATACCGGTGCATGAGATAATCATCGGAGCCTCTGCGCTTCGTTTCACTTCGATCGTGCTGAAGTTCACGCCACTGATCATAACCGTGGGGTCCACAGGAAGTCGCAGAAGCGGCCATGTCTCTGATTGCTGCACGACAGACAAAGCGCCGACTTGCTCTCCCGGTTGTGCGAAAAGCATCGAGCGTTGGACGCTGTTCTCGAAATGCTGACGCACGTCATTCACGGGAATGCGAGGCGGCACCTTCCACATCAGATCCACAAACTCTTGGCCACGAAGCAATTGCTCAGCAATGTCGTCCGTCAGAGCCCGGCGAGGGTCGAGCACGCGACCGGAGTTCGTGTTACTCTTCAGCTGGGCGAGCGTGAGCAATAGGCGTTGCTTGATGCCGTCGAGGCGCCGGCGGCAGCTTGCGCCTTCTGCCATGATAGTGAGTCCCCAGTACAGATCATAGCAAAATTGAACGTCGCACTGGGCCTGTCTGATCAGCGCCTGGCCGAGCTTACTGTCTGCTGCACTTGGCTCTGCACTCAGACTGTGGAGAAGAGCCGGCAAGAAACTTGCCCATTCGTCCTCGGTCGCCGTCTTCAATAACGTATCGACTGAGATAGCACGTAGCCTTGCATTGCGAATATTCTCATCGGCCAGAATCTCGAGAGCGTCGACACTTTTGAGTTCCGGTTGGCAGAGTCGCGAACACATCGTGAGCATGCACTTGCTTCGTCGCGTTTGATGGATCAGCTCGAGGACTTCTTTCGCCAGTGTGTGGTTGCGAACATCTCCACACTCGTCTTCACTTTCGTGCGAAAAGTCGATGGCCTTGATGAGCTGCAGAATCCACTTGGTATGGCCCGCCAAAAAGCCGCGATTGATCACGAGGATAGATTTTTCGCGCTCGGAGAGACGATGGCTCGGCAGGTAGTACTGGATCTGGCGGAACATCGACAGGCACATGATCGATGCGCGATGCCACTTGCGGCACACTTGACCCAACACGCGTAGTTCTTTCAGGTTGAACCCGCACAGTTCAAATACCTTGACGATGTTGTAATGCTGTCGACGTTGCTGCAGTGCCATCGCGCAGTCATCACACACGCGCTGGAGCATGCTGCCATCTGGCACGTAGCTGGATTTGCTCGACGAGGCAGCGGCAACGGTCGGCCCGCCCGTTCGCGTTCGGCATGGCGTAAACTTGGTGATCACGTTGGAGTTTTGGAGACGCTGCACATCCTTCAGGAAATTGTCCTGCCGTTCTTCGGCCGAGAGCTCTTGGCTGCTATCGAGCCCATCGTGATGGGCGTCCATGGCGCCGTGCGCGGGGCCTTGCGTTGGACTCGACCACATGTACCACGACATGTTGCCGATGAGATCAGTCGCATTGGACGTGAGCGACGTGTACGACGGCGCCACGGGTGTCGACTCGTAGTCGCCTGGAATGACAACGCGCTGGCTTGAACACGTTGCGCAGAAGATGCGACCACATGCACTACGTCACAAATGTCAATCAGAGAAAACGCAAAAAAGATTAGCACTCGAGACATTCACACTCATTCCAACGCGCATACTCCGTACCGGCAGTGGTGCTTGCGCAGCACGAACGTGAATAACGAGTGGCACTTGAAGCACGCATTCACGGCGTCGTCCTGCACCCACGACGACAGCCGGCGCGGCTGCACGAACCGGTACACATCGCGACCAACGCTTTCCCGTGCGACTCCGTCACGACCGCCTGATCCGGCCCCTGCGCCACCTCCGGGCGCCCAGTCTTCGTCGTCCGTCGGTTCTCCTTCTGTGTCCGACCGTGTGCGGTACCCGCCGCCGCTGCCGCCTCCTCCTCCACTGCTGCCGCTTCTCGCGAGCGCGTGGTGGCGCGCGGGTGCCTCGCCGTCGGCGTCTTCCTCGTCGAGCTCGCTCAACGCGTGGAGCCCGCCGCTGCCCGGGTGATGGAGATGCGACGCCGACGACCGTGCAGCGCCGCCACCACTACGCCCACCAGCCAGTTTGCCGTTCCCACTGCCTGCGGTCGCGTGCTGCTTGGGGCGACGACGCTGTTGTTGTTGCTGCTGCCACGAGTTCGCCTCCAAAATTTGGGAGAAGGACAAGTCGACGGCGTTGCCGGCCACGTCCCGGTCGCTGCGGTCGTACCCATACATCGTAACCCTGTATTCCTTGTCGCTCCTGGTGATATGTGTGCGTGTGTACAGCGATGGACAGAGGCACCGAGAAGTCCGTGCACGCTTGGTTTCCCTCCCCTCCCTTCTTCGTGCGGCGGCGGATGTCGAAGATGGTTACACTGGGTGTTCCTCTCCGTTGTTCCTCAACTCACAATTAATTAGATACGTTAGATACTACAAGTAGAAACGTTAGATATATCTATTTTATCTCCTCATGAACCCAGTGGGAAGGAGGAAAAAAACCGTGTTCTCGGCCCGTGTGGAAAAATCCCAGGAAGGTATTATTTTCAGAACATCGGTGGATTGGCTAAAATGGTCGGTCAATTACTCTATTTCATGCGAATCATTGTGTCGAGATCTGCTTTTCATTGCGTTGATTGGATCAATTGGCGGATGGATCACTCCCGGCTCGTGGCGAGACCTGCAGGGGTTCCGATCGATTTTTTTGTGTTCCTCCCGTCCCCCTCGCCCCCTCTCGTTTCTTTCATTCGCGAAGAAGCTCCAAAGCCACCTGCCTCCACACGCACGCACGCTCCCCTCCCCCAAACCCAACCACCATGGACAAGGCTCTCGAGTACAAGGACAAGATCACCAAGCGCCTCGAGCGCTACGACAAGCTCAATGAGCTGGAGAAGCAGACGGGTGTCGACAAGTTCTACCTCTTCGTGGCCGGCTCGGCACTGCTCGGCGTGCTGTTGTTTGTCGTGGGCGGCGCTGAGCTCATCACGAACCTCATTGGCTTCATCTACCCCGCGTACATGTCGTTCAAGGCGCTCAACACGCCCTCGACCGACGATGACACGCAGTGGCTCACCTACTGGGTCGTCTACGCGTTCTTCAAGCTCACTGAGGAGATCACCGACGTTCTCTTCTCGTGGTACGTTTGGAAACGATACACATGACCCCGTTACGGCAAACTGAGTGGCTTACATGATTGACTTATCTGCAGGATCCCGTTCTACTACCTCCTTAAGGTCGTCTTCCTCGTCTGGTCCTTCCACCCGAGCACTTGCGTACGTTCTCCTTCGTCATTCTACATTTTGCACCCATTCAATGTATCTCACCGTGTTGGTTGTTGTGCAACGCTTGCAGGGCTCGACGGTGATCTACGGTCTGCTTAAGCCGTACGTTGCGCCGTACGTGCAGAAGGTCGACTCGGCCGTCAAGGAGGCCAACAAGAAGACGGAATAAGTGAGCTGGCCACCCGTCCCCTGCGAGATCAGTTTCGCACGTTTTCTGATCTCGCAATGGGATGTAGTCCTGCTCCCCTCCCGACCAAGTTCATTGCAACGGCGAAGTTGAAGCTTGTCTAGTGGGGTCACTGTCCCTCCATTGTAGCTGCTGCTCTGTCGTTTGCTTGCAACTGTAACAAGAGTTCATGCATTTTGCTTTGATCAATTGCTCCCTTCGTTCGTTCCCATGCAACTGTTGCTTTACACGCGTATTCAACTCAAGGCGAATGCAATACGGGCCAGCCCACGCATCCAGACTGCGTGTACTAGTATCAATCAACGTAGAAATCGTGTCCCCATGTTCCTCTCCATTTAGGTGATCGCCGGAGAGAGACAGATCTGCTCCACAGTTCCCTCGGGAACACGATCGGAGTTTTGGCTCACCAACCACCGAGAATGGTTGTCACTTCACTTGTCCCGTCCCTTTACTTCAGATCCCAAAAACCCACTCTTGAATCAGGTGGGTGGGTGATTGCAGCCTTTTCGTAAATACAACTCGTAAATACCTCCCATTTTTGGTCATGTGGTCCACCCCAAAACCTAGTACTTTGTAGGTTTGTATGGCTCCCTTTCGGCGGTGGGGTTGGTGTGGTCGGTGGGAGGATCCTTCCACACACACGTGTGTGGTTCGAGTATCCCCACGGAAGCGCATTCGCTGCTCAGGAAAAACCGAAAGATGGCGTCGCGCCAGTTGCCCGCCAAGGAGAACGCGCTCTTCCGTTCCATTGTGGTACGGCGTCCTTTATTATGGATATGTCGGCGCATGCGCTCGTATCGTCCGGATCTCTCCAGTCGTCCTACAGGCTGCGCAGTGCTCACTCCATTCTGTCTCTGTGTGTGGTAGAAATGCTATGAGATCAAGCAGTACAAGAAAGGTCTCAAGGCCGCGGACGCCGTGCTCAAGAAGTTCCCCGAGCACGGCGAGACGCTCGCGATGAAGGGTCTCACGCTGAGCTGCATGGGCCGCAAGGACGAGGCCTACGAGTTCGTGCGCAATGGGCTCAAGCACGACCTGCGCTCCCACGTGTGCTGGCACGTCTACGGGCTCGTCTACCGCTTCGACCGCAACTACAACGAGGCCATCAAGTGCTACCGCAACGCTCTGCGGCTGGACCCGGACAACCTCCAGATCCTGCGCGACCTGTACCTGCTCCAAGTGCAAATGCGCGACCTCAAGGGCTTTGCCGAGACGCGCCGCACGATGCTCACGCTCAAGCCCAACAACCGCAACAACTGGATCGGCTTTGCGATCGCACACCACCTCGTGGGCAACTACCAGATGGCGATCGACATTATCGAAAAGTACTTTTCGACGCTCGACTCGAACCGCAAGGTCGACTACGAAGACAGCGAGATCTACTTTTACCAGAACATGCTGATCGAAGAATCGGGCGACTTTGAAAAGGCGCTCGCGCACCTCGAGGCCTCCAAGGGGCTCATGCTTGACACGCTCGCGTGGCGTCAGAAGAAGGCTGAGTTCTTGCTGCAGCTCGAGCGCTACGACGAGTCGGTCGACATGTTTGAGGAGCTGCTCGACATCAACTTTGACAACTACATTGTGCACCGCGGTCTCCAGTGCGCGCTGCTCAAGCGCAAGGACCTCTTCAAGCTCGAGGACACGCGTTTACCGTCCATGTACGTCGACTTTTCGAAGGAGCCGAACGCCAAGGAGCTCGTGCAGGTGATGCGCAAGTACTACCAGTCGAAGAAGTCGTCGGTCGACGCCAAGTCCACGACGTGTCTCCGTGTGCCGCTCGATATTGTCGAGGGTGCCGAGTTCACGGAGCTCGTCGACGAGCTCATGAAAAAGCAGCTCACGTACGGCGTGCCGTCGCTCGGCTCGGACATCAAGACCGTGTACAGCAAGCCGGCGAATGTCGAGGCTATTGAGAAGCTCGTGCTTTCGTACATCAAGACGCTCGAGGCCAAGAAACCGCTTGTGGGCGAGGCCGCACCGTCGCCCAGCGTGCTGCTATGGACGCTGTACTTTGCTGCGCAGCACTTTGACCGCATCGGCCAGCACGCCAAGGCCATGGAGTACATTGACCGCTGCATCAAGCACACGCCCACGGGCCTGGACTTTTACCAGCGCAAGGCGCGCATCTACAAGCACATGGGCGAGCTCCACAAGGCCGCGGACACGATGGAGGAGGCCCGCAAGCTCGACCTGGCTGACAGATATATCAACAACAAGACCACCGAGTACTTCCTCCACGCCGACCGCGTGGCCGAGGCCGACGCGACGATCGCGCTGTTCACGCGCCACGAAGGCGACCCGCAGCAGAATCTGTTTGACATGCAGTGCATGTGGTACGAGATCGAGCACGGCCAGTCGCACCTGCGACAAAAGAAGTACGGCCTCGCGCTCAAGCGCTTTTTCGCCGTGGAGAAGCACTTTGACGATTTCATCGAGGACCAGTTCGACTTCCACACGTACTGCATCCGCAAGATGACGCTGCGCGCGTACCTGGGCATGCTGCGCCTGTGCGACGATGTGTACAGCCACAAGTTTTACGTGGACGCCGCCCACGGCGCGATCCAGGCGTACATGGAGATCGCCGCAAACGCCGCGCGCGAGGCCGACGCCAACGGCGACGAGTCGGGTCTCTCGGCCGCAGACAAGAAGAAGGCGAAGCTTGCGCGCGCCAAGGCCCGCAAGGCCGAGTTCCGCAAGAAGGAAGAAGAGGAGCTCAAGGCGCGTCTCCAGAAGGAGGCCGAGGAAAAGGAGAAGGAGGCCAACAAGAAGAAGAGCGCGGCGCCGCCGCGCAAGGACGTCCCGAAGGACACGGACCCGTTCGGCGAGGAGCTCGCAAAGAAGCCCGCCCTTGAAGAGGCCTGGCGGTTCGTGTCGAAACTGCAGGAGTACGCGAAGAGCGACATCCGAACGCACCTCGCGGCCTTTGACCTCGCCGTGCGCAAGCAGAAGGTGCTGCTGTGTCTGCAGGCGCTGCTGCGCGGCAAGAAGTGCCTCTCGACCGCGACCGAGGCCCAGAAGAAGGAGCTCCAGACACGCCAGACGCACTTTCTGGAGATGGTCAAGATGAGCACGGACCCGATCGTGCTGCAGGTCATCAACGACAAGAAGGCCGAGCTCACGGCGTAAGTGCAAGCGGGACAAGAAGCTGTAGAAAGGCGCAACACGCCAAGGTCGTCGAGAAAGACAGAGCGAGTCTGTCGGTCGGATCGTGGTCACGTGTTGCTGGTTTAGAGGGAAAAGAGTTGATGATAACACGGTTGACACTTGAGAAACAACGCGTTGCCGTGTGCTTCTCGGGATCCTGTCAGCGAGTTTCGCGAGGATCTCATGTGCTGGTGCATGGCCCACTTTCCGGCCATTCTCAGGAATCAGTAGTATTTCGAGGTATCTATTGGCCAGAACAGGTATCAGAAATACTGATACCACCGTCCCCTGGCGGATCCGCATCAACTGATCCCTTCGGTGAGCAGAGCGATGAGGCCGAGGAGCTCACCTGTGCGGCGCGGCCTGCGGTGCCTCACTACCGCTGCCTCTCCCTCCTCTCTCTGTGCCGGTATGGCGCAAGAGAAGCGCGTCTACGTGATCGCAGGAGAGGCCTCGGGCGATGCGATCGGTGCCAAGGTCATCTCGGCGCTGGAGCGACGCACCGCCACCAGCGGCAGTGCGCGCCGGCTCGTCTTCCGCGGCATCGGCGGCGCGCAGACGGCCACACGCGGCGTGTTCACGTCGCTGTTCCCTATGGAGGAGCTCTCGGTCATGGGACTCGTGGAGGTGCTGCCGTCGGTGCTCCGTCTGCGGCGCCGGCTCGCCGAGACAGTGGACGACATCCGCGCGTTCCGCCCGCACGTGGTACTGTCGATCGACTCGAAAGGCTTCACGTTCCGCGTGCAGCGCGCGCTCGCGAGTGACCCAGAGCTGAAGGATACCGTGAAGCGCATGCACTACGTCGCGCCGTCCGTGTGGGCGTACAAGCACCGTCAGTGGAAGACCGACTTTAGCGACCTGCAAGCGCTTTTCGACAAGATGTTTGTCATTTTGCCCTTTGAAAAGGCCATCTTCACGGGCCGCAGCACGTCCGACGCGGGTGACTGGTGTCAGTTTGTCGGCCACCCGGCGGTGGAGGACGTTTTGGACGTCCATGGCGTGTACCACAGCGAGACATGCGCGGCGCTTGGCGGGGAGGAAGCGGGAACTGAAGCGCTCGAGATCTCACCGGGAGGGCTCTTAGAACGTGTGGAGATGAACGCTCGTGTGCTTTCAATGCGTGGGAAACTATTGGACACGCTTATGCGACAAGGCCGAGACGACGTCGACGCGCGTATGGCGCTTCGCGAGGAGCGAGGGCTCCCCACCGACGCCTTCTTGGTCTGTGCGCTTGTCGGAAGGTGCGTTTTTTATTACAAAAAGCAAATGGAGAAATCCTTTCCGCTGTCAAATTCACTGACTTGTGATTTGAATTGTGAGTGGCAGCCGAGAGAACGAAGTGCGCCGTACGATCCGCTCGGTGCTCGAGGCCGTGGACGCGCTGCAGCGGCCAGCCGAGCAGGTCGTGAAGACCACGCTGGGTATCCCCATGAAGCTCGCGCCACTCAGTTCATCCGGCTGTGTCGTGAAGCGGCCCATTCGCGTGCTCTTCCCGACCATCAAGGCCGTGGAAGCGATCGTGCGACACGAGATCGCGTCGTTTTGTGAAGCCTCGGGCGCCCCCGTGGAACATTTCCATGTGCTGGTCGATGCGGACGCGCGTGCGCGCCATACACTGTTCCAGTGTGCCGATGCGGCGGTCGCTGTGTCGGGGACGATCGTGACGGAGACGGCACTCGCGGCGCTGCCCACGGTCGTCATCTATCGCGCGAACGCCATCACCGAGCTGCTCGCGAAGCAGCTGAGCGCCGTGCAGTTTGTCTCGATCCCGAATCTGCTGCTCGGCCGGTACGTTGATGCGATGGCTTCGTGTCGTGGACACCGCAAACTCAACTGTTGTGACGTCACGTCTCCAGGGCGGAGATCCCCGAGCTGCTGTTCCGCGACTGCACGGCCCCGACCATCACCAAGGCACTACGGTACGCGTGGCCGTTGAGCACGACACAATGGGTCAATGGGTTCCTGTAGTACCATGGACTAATGAGGATAAATTCCGTTTGTTGATTGTAGATCCATTTACACGGAGCCGAGAGCGCTCGTGGAACCACCGTCCCCGTCGCAGCTCGCGATGGCGCTTAGCACGCTGACGCCATGGGACGAATCAGCCCACGATGCGATCCCACAGCGAGGAAGCGATCTCGTCGCGGCCGCGATTTGGCGCGCCCTGGCCAAGTAAATAGAGATTAGACCAGCGCGGGATTTGGGGAGCGCTCTGGCTTCGACAGTTCAGTGCGTCACGGGACTCGCAGTTGAGCTGTCGGTGTCTGTTGCAGCGTCATTGCGACTATTAGATCGTTCGCGCTTCCCCTCCGAAATCACCGATCGATTTTTCGCAGCTCGACGTCGAGACCGCATTGCAAGAGGATCCGTCCGTCCTTCCCCTCCCGTATCCGGAATGATCACACGGATCAATCGGACTGATCACCAACGACGCCGGGTCGCCCTGGTCATCCGTTCACTCGAAGACATGACGCAACTTTTTTACTGCGACATGCTACAGACTGTAGCCTACAGTAAATGAAAAGAAGACCTTCACTCCTGCGCTCCCGGTTTCTGCACAGCAGCTACCAACGCGTCGCTTCGACTGAAACTTCTTTTCAACCAATCAGACGCCTTTATTATAATTTATAGCCAATAGCATATCCCCAAACCGCTCTCAGGATCAGTCGAATCTGGTTAGCCGATCAGCGCCAGTGTCCCACCCACACCCGAGAAGCTACTCGCCAGATTCGCTCGTCCCGCTGACCACGCTGCGGGTGCGGCGGTGGCCTCTCCACCAGATTCGCATTCTCTCCACCGCCGCCACTGCAGGACCGGACAGCGCTGGTCGCGCTCGATCCGTCCGCCAGACTCGCCCGCCGCCAGTGACAGTTCTCCCAGAGTTCCTCGAGTCGACCGTCGCGACCCGAACCACACCACAATGGCCAGCGATCTCTCCTCAAGCGTCGCGGCGCAAGATTCGGCCGCCACCGTTGCGTGCTCGGCGCCCAGCCCAGCGCGGCAGCGCGACGTGCTCTTCGGCGCTGGCTGCGGGTTGCTGTGCTTTGGGCTCTTCCCGTTTAGCGGCTCGTCGGTCATGACGACCCCGAACGAACCACACACCGTCGAGCATGCGTTTGACGCGTCCACGCGCGCGCTGAGCGCGACGTTTGCGCTCGTTGGACTCGTGTGCGTCGTGCTGAGCTGCGTTGACGTGCCTGCGCGCGCCAAGTTGCGCGCCGTGCTGGTCACCGTGCTCGTGCCGCTCGCGGTCGCGACGGTGCTGAGCGGCGCAAGCATCTTGCGGACTGCGCACACGAACGACGTCGTCACCGTGCTGCGCCACACGCGCGTGCTGTCGTTCGACGAGGAGCTACGCATCGAGCCGGCCGTCAACGACCTCTACTGCACCGCAAAGGTGCGTCAACTATGCGGCAGCGACGACCGCGCGCGCACGTTCTCGGTGTTGGGCTTAAGCTCCTCGCCACAAATCGAGGCCGCGTGTGTCCGTGCCGAACAGCATAAGCTGTCCAGCGATCTCGACCCACTCGCGCTCATCTTGGAGCCGACACAAGAAACATTGCACTGGTGTGGCCAGTACGTCGCGACGCACGACCACGATGGCGCGCTCGACTTGACGCAGAGTCCGTACCAGCAACACCACGCCGAAGTCATCGACGAGCTGCTTCACACACGCGTGCGGCGCCACGCGAGCGCCAAGCTCCTCATGCTGCTCGAGTGGTTCGCCGTGCCGGCACTCTGCGCACTCGTCTGGTGGCTCCAGACGCTCTCTTCCACGGCCAAGATCCACGTTGGCTCGCCCCATGTCATCGTGTAAGCTAGTTCGAGTAGCTTCGTGTTTTATTTATGCATTGCTCCATCCACGTATACGCTGAACGCTTGTGTGTGGTCTCTCACTCGTCCGCTTTGGAGTACTTGGCAATGCCCGAGTCCTGGTAAAAGTCTTCCCAGTTCTGGCCGTCAAACTTCTGGATCGTGATCTCGCCGATCGTGCCCGGCTCGATGCAGTAGATCGTGATCGCGAAGCCGTCCGGGTTGCTGCGCGGCACGTAGAACGGCTGCACGCCGCAGTGGCGGCAGAACTGGTGTTTGGCGCGGTGCGTGTTGAACGTGTAGATCGTGAGCGCGTCGAGGCCCTTGGTCACGCGGAAGCGCGAGCCGGGCACGATCGTGTGCACGTTGCGCTTCATTAGGCAGATCGAGCAGTTGCAGTCCCACGCGACCACGTCGCGCGGCGCCTCGAACTCGAACTCCACGGCGCGGCAGTGGCATGCGCCGCGGTGCGTCACGAGCGGCGCCGGCGGCGGCGCGGACGCGCCGGTTGAAGTGGCCGGAGCCGCCGACGAAGAAGCAGTGGGAGCGGCCGTCGCCATTGTTATGTTGTTGGCTCGGTGCGTGGGCGCGCGTGTCGTTCTGGTTCTGGGGTTGTATGAGGGAGCAGAGCCGAGCGGGGCCCCCACAGGGGGTCAACGATGGTTTGTGAGTGATGGTCAGTTGCTCTTCTTGTGCTTTATTGGCGGAAATAGATATCCTACAGCCAATCAGCGATGGATATCCGAAGCGACATCGACCATATTACTAGAAGGCGGAGGGGGTCAAGCATGCTCCGTCGCCTGCGTGGAGCGCGCGCCGCCGATCCGTCGTCGTCCACGGCGTCTGCGGCTGAAGCTTCCGGTGGGCACGCGCATGGCAGCAGCACCGCGGGCGTCGCGAGAGTCACCACGGCGGTCGCGGCGCTGACGCCGCCGGCAGCGACTGCCAACGCCAAGCCGCTGACGCTCGACGAGCAGGCGGCCATGCTGCCAGACACGCTGGTCGCGGTCGTCCCGGGCATCGCCATGCCGTGTACGGATCTGGGGGAGGGACATGGGCATCGTGGTAGTCGGGTATCTGCACGTTTCTTACAAGGGCATATGTGTGGTTGTGAACTTAG